>PVIY010006259.1:0-88787 GCA_004026745.1 Myrmecophaga tridactyla
CCCCATTACCCAAGTCTCTCCTGCTTGTATCAAGTCCTACAACCGTGTTTCCTATAACTAGTTTGGATGCTTGAAGCTAACCATGGCAACAGTCAGAAGTAGGGGGAGGGGGGGCGGGGTGTGGGTACAGGCCTCCCTGGGGTCGGTGGGAGCAGACGGCAGGGGCGGTTAATTCTGTGCCACAGAAGCTCATTTTTGAGCTTCACCTTCTTCGTGGAGAAAGGGCTAGAAAGAGCAGCTCAGGAAAGACAGTCTAGAAACCCAACCTAGCGTACCAGGTATTTAGCCACTTAAAAGGCTGCCAGGTGCTGCAAGGCTGAACAGACCTGCAGGGCAGCAAAGGGGGATTTTGGAAACAAGGAGAAATCGCCCTCTGCTCATTAGTGACATTTGTTGCTAAAAATTAATAGGTAAATGTAAGTATATGCAAATACCACCATAACACCAGCATGTAAAAGAAACAATATTGTGTAGCAACCCCAGGTATCAAGGAAGAATTGAAGCCTCTGCCAAAGGGTCAGATCTGTCCTTAATGTTAAGACTGTTTTCCTGTGCTCTTTTTCCTTCTTAGAAAAGAGCAGACCCCTGAAGTCTTAGCCTCTCCCTGACTTGACTTCGGGGGCTACCCCTGAAACTGTTATGTTAGTTAACCTCATTGTCCCTGCCAAGCCCTGTGAACAAGGGCAGGAAACATCCCAGCTCCATCTCCTGATTTAAAATTTAAAAGAGATTCTCCTGTGAGACCAGATGCACCCTGAACACTTCCTGAGATGTTCCTCATTTTCTCTTTTTGCATCAGCTCTTCCCACTTTTAAAGACACACGGCACAACACAAAATGCAGCCAAGCGTGCAGGCTGGCGGGGGCCATTCAGTGGCACTTAGCTTCTTCTCAGGGCTCTCACAGTGGGCTTGGAAGAGCTGCAGGCTGCCATTCACCCTTTCCTTCTTACGGCTTCTGAACCATGAAGTCCTGGTCATGGTGTTCAAGACAATCCCTGAGAAGCAAGGGGGCGGTGCCCAGGAGCCTGAGGCCCCCATCCGAGGAGACTCCTCAGGCTAGTGTTGCCTCTTGGGCAGGAGTCCCTCCGTTCCCAGTTTCACTCATGATTGATCCAGGACTATGACTGTAAGAGCCTCCATTGGGCATAAAAGCAAGCACAGATTAACTATTAGAAGCAAAATGCTGTCCCTTGCATATGGCAATGTGGCTGTTGAACCTTGGCCATCAGAATCCATGCCATTTTCCCAGGGAAGGGGAAGGTGTGCCCTGATTGGGCCTCTTTCTCACAGTCTGGCGCCCAAAGAGAACAAATCAAATTGCTTTGGCAGGAACAAACTCACACTGCCAACCACGGAGCACTGTTTACCCATCATTTTCTTTCAAAGCCAATCACTCAGGCTTTATGCGGTTGCTGGTCCTTTTTCTCCTGGGCTCTCGTAGAGGCTGCCTGTGCACCAATCCATCCTTCCCTCTCTTGCCACATGAGCTTTCCAGAAGCACATCTCTCTGATCTTATCATCCCTGTGAAATCTTCAATTTTAGTGTCATTCAAGTAAGTCAAGGTCCTCCTTGCCATCTCTCCAGCTTCATTTGCCTATGCTTCACCGTTATATACCTAGTGTTACAGTTCAATTGGATGATTCTGATTTTCTTTATGCATGCCATGAGTTTCCCACTTCCATGACTTTGCTGGTTCCACTGGCATTTTCCCCCACCCCACCCCCATTTCCACATGTGCATTTCTCATCTATATACCCAATCATTCAATAGTTATTAAGTACCAGCTTTGTGCCAGATCCCAGTCTCATGTCTAAGAGCCAATGATGAAAGAAAACCCATCTCTTCTTGTCAGGTGCTTGCCCAGTAGTGGCAACCACAAGTAAACTGGAAGCACAAAGGAGAGGGTCTAACCTCATCTGTAGGGTCTGCCCATGAATTCATTCCAATGAAGCTGAGACCAAGGGTCAAAGGAGGAGGTGGAGGCCAGGTGCCCACGTTCCAGGTAGAGCATCTGATGCAAGAATTGGTAAGTTACTTTATTGCGAGAAAGATCTGGTTCAACTTTCAGTCCCCTGGTCCACCTACCATAGCGCTTTGTGTGCTAAGAAGGGAAAGTGCAGACCTTCAAATGTCAGCTCTATTCGCTAAGCCTCATGTCTTCACCTGTAAAATGGGACAGTCATAGTATCTACCTCATAGAGTTCTTGTGAGGAATTGAGGAGATAACTCTGAAGTGCAGAGGACAATGCTTGGCATATAAAGAACAGAAATTTTAGCTATAGGGTGACCATAGAATTTATCATCCATTCTGAGATGCCTGAGGGAAATGTTAATAATTCCATCAGGGCACCAGACATAAACTTGGACGTCCCAGGCAAACCAGGGTGTCTGAACCCTGTAGCTGTTATTACAGAAAGTGACCAGTAAGTGTTTATGGACTGACTAAAATTTTAAACAATCAGATTTCATATTAGAGAAAGCAGGTAATGAAGCTGGGCAGGGAGGGAATCCAGATAAATCTGGCACTCAACGATCTATGGGCCATATGAAGGTTTAGACAAGGCTGCTTTCTAACACGGGGTCAGTGGCCTGCAAAGGGAGTCAGTCTCATAGAGTCATAAGGGGCTGGCTGGGGAGACATTTTTCCAAAAGAGAAAAGCAAAAGTGGAGAGGTGGGGGGAGACCCATGGTGGCTCAGCAGGGAGAGTTCTCGCCTGCCATGCAAAAAAAAAAAAAAAAAAAAAAAAATGACCTGGGTTCGATTTCCGGTGCTTGCCCATGCTGGGGGGTAGATGTGTTACTTCAGGCAACCCCTTTGGGGGCTTTCTGTCGATTTCCTCATCGGTGATGGGGGAATAAACCCTTTGGAATGCAAAAGATTGTCGGAAGAATGAAATGAGATAATAATTGCCAAATTCTTTTGAAAATCAGGTCAGACAGACGGAAAGCAGCTCGGCGTTGTTCTGAGGACCGGGTGGGGTGAGCGCGCAGGCGTGGTGCGGGCCGCGGGGAGGGGGCCAGGCCGGTTCCGCCTGGGTGTTCTGGGCAGACGGTCGGTGAGCGAGAGTCGGAAGCGATCGCGGGATGGAAGGGGCTCTTCTCCCGGCTTTTCCGGGACACCAGAAGGGGACGGTTCCTGGGACCCTCCTCCCGCGGGGGCAGGCGCGCACGGGGCCGCAGCTCCTAACCTGGGCCGCCCGGGCCGGGCGCTGGGCCCCGGACCCCCGTCCCCTCGGGGCCTGCCGCCGCCAGCCTCCGTCCCAGACCCCGTCCCAGCCCAGCGTCTGTTTTGAGCAGAAAGTTGATTTTCAGGAAAAAGGAGACCGTTTTCGTTAGGTGACCAGTATGCCCTGCCCACACGCGCCCTGCACCTCTCCTCCGCTCCCCTTTTACACTCGCCCGGGGTAGGTGCCTCCGGGGAGCCGTGGATCCTCACGCAGAGAGCTCCAGTGCGGTGCGACTCAAAGCGAGCCAGACGATCATGGACGACCTTCACTGAGCCCTTCCTTCCTGCCAGACGCTGCCAGAGATATGACTGTTCACCGTGTTCACAAAGTGTAAACTGAGGATGAGGCAATGAATCCATCTGCCAAGGCGGCGCCACCATCTACGCCCAGGCATAGTGATTCCCGAGGCTGAGCTCTGGGAGGGGCAAGAACTAGGCAAGGAGACTAGCGGATCCGCCTTTTTTGGCTGAGGAGACGCTGTCAGGGCAGGCCAGAGAGCTCGAGGAAGTCCTGGCGGGAAAGAGGTAGAAGAACCCGCAGAGGAAGCAGCCCAGAGGAAAGTCTCAGGGCTTCACACGCCTGGGCTTGGGGCAACTGAAAAGGTTGAGAATGGCTGGAGGACCATAGAGAGAGCTGGGGCTGACAGCAGAAAATGGGTTTGGGGGGATAGATAATGACTCTGTAATAATAATAATTTTAAAAAGCCAAAACAGCTAATTTCCTTGAGCCCGTCACCCTGTGCCAGGTGCCATCCTAAGCTTTTAATGAAAATAATCGCATTTAATCGTCACAATAACCATGCTGAGGAGGTATTATTATCCCTTTCGAACAGATGAGGAGACAGGCTCTGAAGGCAGTGACCAGTCCAAGGTCACACTGCTAGTAATCAACAGCTTGTCTCAGACTCACACTGGCTCTGTGTGGCCAATCACTCTGCTCTACTCCTCAGCATGGGCGAAGTGCCCTTATGTGCCCCCTTCCTCACTAGAGAAGCCAACTTGTTATTAAGGGAGAGGCATTGTGCTCCTTGTAGCCTGTGCATGGTCAGCGGGCACTTCCTGGACACCTGGTGGGAGCACAGTGCAGAACCAAACCCTAAGAGAGATGAGAAGGCTGTGACAGCTCATGACGCACCTTATAACTCTCCATGCCTTGCACATAGTACAGGGTGAATGACTTTGTTGAATGAATGAGGACTTGCGGTGGAATTGAGCCAGGCAAATGCTTCCCACCCTTTAACCACAGACCCCTGGGGATATAGTAAATATCTGCAAATCTGTATTCTCTTAAATGAATTCTGTAGCTGAATAAATAATATATATCAGGTTTATATCGTCCCTGAGACTGATGTCTGCCCCCTAGAATCCATTCTCCTTTTATGGTAACACAATCAAAACCCAGCATATGGCTATCAGGGTAGAATAGAGACTACAGACTACATTTCCCAGCCTTTTCGCGTTGAGGTGTGACCCTGTAACTAAATTTTCTCATGAAATGTGAGCAGAGACAGGGTTCCACTGGATCTTCAGACACCGGGCTTGCCTTCTCTAGGCTGAATCCCAGCTTTGACTAGGCAATTGGCAACAGTGCCCCACGGAATACACACCTGTGCTGTCTCACATGGGACCACCCCTGTGTGGCCACTAATTTAAATTAATTAAAATAAAATAAAATTGTACAAATTCAGTTCCATTTGTACTAGTCACATCTCAAATGCCCCACAGCCAAATGGGGCAGGTGGCTACCATATTAGACCACACATATATAGCACATTTCCATCACCACAGGAAGCTCTTTTGAACAACACTAGGAAGGAACCCAGGCTTCTACATAATTCCTAAAAACAGACCCTGCTCCACAGTCTAGGTCTTGCTAGACCTCAAAATTTCTTCATAAGAGAGAAATACATTTTGAATTCTTTAGTTCACTGTATTTTGGGGTCTCTTTGTTACGTACTCTAGCTTTATATATAGATGTACAAAATGTATACATCTATAAATATTTTAGCATATATGTATTTGTGTGTATACAGATATGTGTGTGTATATATATATATGTGGCTACTATTGTGATTGTTCAAATGCAAAGTCACTTAAAAATCCTACTAAACTGAGAGTTTTTTCTTTTGTTGTTCCTTATATATTTTCTCAGTAAGTCCTAAAAGTATAACTATCATCAGCTAGGATATAGATCTCAAAGTTTATGAATGTTAAAAAGAGATGCTTTTACCTAAAAAGGTTGAGAATCATTGAACCAGACCAAGAAAGACAACCAGCATCTTTAGAAAAGGGAAAAAAAGAAATTCCCAGGTAGGAGAGCTATTGATTGATGTTCCCTGAGTTTGATTTCTTGCACCCTGGGGTGAAAAGAGGTTCTTTGGGGCACAGTGGAGTTCGGATCTCTGACCTTGAGTCCAAAGTAATAGGTTCCCAGACCCTGGTTCTTGAAGTAGATGATTCAAGGCAGACAAGGCAAACGAGTCAGTCCCCGGGGGCCTGGTTCTGAGGGTACGAATAATCCTGTAACCGTGTAATGAAAAAATTATTATAATTGTCACCTCCATTTTACAGATGGAAAAGCAGAGGCACAAATAAGCTAAGTAACCTGCCCAGAGCCACATGGCTAGGGAGTAAGACTCAAGATTCGATTGCAGGCACTCTGATACCAGAATCCCTGCTCTTAACCAGCCTACTACGTTACCTCTCCAGTAACCATTTGTGGAGGAACAGTGTGGAGACATGTTAATGGGGATGTACTTTGTTTCATTGAGGCAACTAATCATCCTAAGTGAAAGAGCCCTGCCTCACTCCCTAACTAGTAAAAATCTCCCTTTACCCCAGGTCTCCCCACTCCTTCATCTGTTGGCCTTTGTTCTAACTGTCACATAACAGGCAATTGTACTCTCAGTTCTTTCTGATGTATGAACACATCCCCTGGGAATTCACAGCGACAGCCAAGAAATTAATTTTGTATAGGTCACCAAACACCTTTTGCTAAGTAATGATAATGTGCTGTCCTTCCTATGCCTCAATGATAGTAACACCATGAACAAAGCCTGAGTTTGTCCAGCAGGGTCTCATTGCTCTGATATATGTGTTTTCCCTCCCCCGGCTCTTGAATCCCCATAGCAAGTAACTTCAGGTCAAAGGACCCAGGGAGTGACCTATAACCCTGGAAGAATTCTTCCCCTATAGAAAGGCTTCTTGAAGAACCTTTCTCTGAAATCCCCATGATTAGGATTCCATCCAGCCTGACTGAAGCCCAAATGGGGTCAGTTACAATAAGTAGCCTGGAAAGGTCTCTGAGATGGGGTGATGAAAATCCCTGATGGGGGCGTCACGATTCCTGATAAAGGTGGAGGCTCCAAACTTTTCAGTGACTGAGGAATCAGATCAGAGTATTAGAGTGACTTATGAACTTTTAAGAGTAATTGTGACTTTAAGACTGAAAAATCCAGTGGAGGTGGAGGTGGTGAGTTTAAGTGAGAAGGTGGAAAGGGTTGTAGAAAGAGTGGGCCAGGACATGCAACCTGTAGGGAAATCATCAGAGTATAGGACAGAAACAGAATTTGAAAGGACCCAGATATTCTGTTTGAAAGGGAAAGCTGGCCTCAGAGGAACATTTAAACCCCTGCTGGCTTCCTAAAACCAGAGGAAGACCCAATCACTAAGTTACCAAGGATGGAGCTCTGATAAGATACATTTTACTGGTTGGGGAATTTTCATTAAATCTGAGCCCAAAGGCAGGCATTGGGTAAGTGGTGATGTGAAGCCAGATAAGGGGATTTGCTCCTCCTGGGATGAAAATGAGGCTCCAGGGAACCAGCAACCAGGGACAAGAGGAGGAGCCAGTGACTGGACTAAAAAAGCAAGGATGCAAGAGACCCTGAAAGACACTTTTGAATGCCTCAAAGATTTCTCAGGCGAACAAGGAATTGAGTACAAATGTGCATCTGCAATGTACACATTGCTACCTGTTTTATAGCATGAGATGTTCTTGTCTTTCAATGAGAGATGTGTTTGGCACATTGCAGGATAGGAAAAGCCAGAGGGGAAAAGGATAAGACCATAAATTCCAGAGGCATATTATTTGGAGGAGACTATCATGCCATAACAGAGAGAAATAGAAGACCAAACTAATTCAGCCTAAATCGATATTGAATCAAGAGCTGAAGTACTGAGAGGGAGGGAGATCAAAGAGGTCTGGAAAATTGAGGAAGGCTGTGACTTCTTTGAGGGTAAGCACCATGTCTTAATAATCTATGTGCTTTGCACAAAGCAGAACAGATTTATGGAATGAAAGAAGGACTCATACCAGGTCACTGAGCCACCACCCTCTGTGGTGTTACCATCCTTGGTTGCTTCTCCAGCATCCATTCCCTCCATTTCATCAGGACCCCAAATTTTCCAAGTATGTGGTCTTGGAGGGATTGACCCCACCCCTAGCTCCAGGGAGTGTCCTGAATGGATTAGGTCATTAGTGCATCTGATGAAGAATTGGTTCAGGAAAAGCACATGACCCAATTTGAGGCAATGAGGCATCAATAAATGTTATTAGGAACTTCTGGGAAAGAATCTCCTCTCCCAATGGCACCTTGGGTGGGAGTTCATTTCCTTTCCGACAGGATATGAACCAAGATACTCAGGGTCACAGTTTTTGCCTGCAGCCAACTTGTAGCCGTGCAGCAAGGAAGCCTTACGATGAAGCCAATGCTATGGAAGACAAAGGGAAGGGACCAGAAGAAGCCAGTCCTTGGTGGCATTGTTAGGCCTTGAATCAAGCCTTACCTCCAGCGTAGCTCACTGCTGGACTTTTGGGCTTGTGAACCAATAAATTCCCTTTCTAGTTAAGCCAGTTTCAGTTGCTTTTTCCTGTTACTTGCCACTGAAAACATCTTGACAGAGCCATACATCCATTTTACATTAGGCACTGCCTATGAGTTGAATAAAGTGTTTTGTATGTATACAAGTACTATGATTCATCAAATGTCTGTAGATGCTATTATGAGTAATAAACTACAAAGTCATTTTAAAACATTACTCAATTTATAAGAGTGGTTTGTCACGTAGTTTCTCAATGAACAGATAAAAAACTATAACCTCTCATGCTTCGGTACTCAATGTTTTGGAAGCTTAAAAAGGGCCTCTTACTGGTATAGGTTGGGAACCACTGAACCAGATCAAGAAAAATGATTAAAATTTGCATAGGAGGACAAACAATTAGCATATTCCTATTTTTTGGAACTGTTTCCAGGTTTGAGCTCTTCTCTCCACTCCCAGATTTGGAGCCCCCATGGAGCAAACTAGCAATGGAACTGATCATTCTACTGTAGGACCTGTCTGTGGTTCCCTGATTCATGGGCAGGTGCACTAGCCTGGCATGTGTGGGCTGGGTGGTTCCCAAATCACAGTACCTACCTAGCTTAGTTTCTCAGCTGCTAAAATACATACAATACTATACAGTGGGTTGGCTTGAACAATGGGAATTTATTGGCTCATGGTTTTGAGGCTAAAAGAAGTTCAAAATCAAAGTGTTAGCAAGGAGATGCGTCCTCCCCAAAGACTGAGGTGTTCTGGGGCTGGCTGCTGGTGATCCTTGGTCCTTGGCATCTCCATCCCATAGCAATGGACATGGTGATATCTTCTCCTTTCTCTTCTGGGTTCCATGGACTTCTAGCTTCTGTCTGCTCCCTGTGGCTTTTTTCTGTCTTCTCTATCAGGCCTCCAGTAACAGGGGTTATGACCCATCCTGATTCATTTGGCCACATCATAACTGGAAATAATTTTATCAGAAGTGCTGTTTACATCCACAGGAATGATTAACAATAAGAACATGCTTTTCTGGGATGCATAATTCAACCAGCCATGCTACGCTACACTTCTGGATCCCCATTATCAATCCTGACTTTTCTCAGCCTCAACCCTGTTGGCCATAATATTCACCCAGCTACCCTCCTAGTCCTAGAAACAGAGAAATCCCCAGCTTCTCACTAAGATCAGGAGATCCAACGTCAGGTTCTCTGAGGCATTAGTTCCCAAAATGCCTTTGGAGAAAATGAGACTTTGTCCCTTTTTAATTACATAGTAGCTTAAGGTCAGATCCCCAAAGCAATTAATATTTGGCATTAAATGCAGTAACAGATAGAACAACTGTCCCCCTGCCGACTCTTCTAAAACACACACACATATACATACTCACATGAGTGCACTTATATTCCACCCAAGTCAGCTACCAGACCTGGTTTTCAGAGAACAAGCAATTTCAATCTGGTGGAACATTAGGAGCTCTCACCCCACTCACAAGGGGTAGAGGCATTGGAAATAGCTTTTTACTGGCCCTCACAGAAACCTAAGGAGCTGGAAAAGCAGAGTCCTTGACTCCCTACTCAGGCCAGAGCTTCTGGGCTCTACCTCATCCAACCCTGGGGATCATCAACTTGTCTCTCTCCTGTTTGGTCTCTGGGACCTGTGTTCCTCTGTCTCCCTGGGTTTCTTGCCCTCAAACAATGTGTGCCACTTCTCACTGGGAGGCTGAGGCTACCCTCTCACCTTGTCCCATTAATGTCATGGCCTGCTGCACACCATTCCCACCCCCCACCCCTCCCTCTTAACTTAGATGTACTTTCATAGCCACGGTTTGGCTCTGCACCCCAAGCCCCAACTGAAGCTTTTCTCGTGTCTGGCACTTTTACCCACCCCTTTCCTGCCCGCCAGCTCTCATATTTGGCCATGTATATTTGGAATTGTCCATTGTGAACAACCACAGGGAGTTCTGGGCATTGACTCGGCCTCACTTTCTTTCAGAATTCCAGCAATTTTCATAATGCAGGCTGTCTTTGGGACCTGTTTATAATACCTGACTTGGAAATCTGTCTCCACCTGGTCCCCATCGCTACAGGACCACCTGGTCCCCATCGCTACAGGACTGCATCCCAGCACAGAGAGTGCCTCTAACCTCCTGCACCCTGGCACTCTGGACACGGACCTCTGCCATTGAACCCTGTAGTTGCTGGTCTCTGCATTCAGTGGCCAGTCCGGACTTCACCTCCTCCCTGCCTGTGCTGCTGTCCCACAGTTGCCTGGGGCATGTCCACAGCTGCAATTACCTGAGCTCCATTTACCTGTTTGCTCTAAATCGTTTGAAAGCTGAAAGTCATGAGAGGAGTTTCAGAAGCAGCTTTCAATCCTCTGGTTTGGAAGACACTTGTCTGTGTCCCTCGTGCCCTTCCTAAGCTTTCCCCGACTCCTGAAGTTGTGCCAGGGACATCCCAAAGATACATTCTGAGGACGATAGGACATTTCCCAGCAACCAGACCCACACCTTTTGCCTGTGGCATGGTGTCTGCATGATGAAGCTCGAAGGTCAGACTAGATCCCTATGTGAATTGTTGACCGTGGATGACCCGGGCAGTAGCAATGAGGCACAGTCATATGGAAGATCCAAAGCTCTCTAGTGACTGTGGCCTGGGCCATTGAATACAGCCATCAGCCCAGTCTTTCAGATATGGTCGTATGTTTTTTGTTTTATTTTGTTTTTAACAAATATGAAGCTCATTGTGTGGTCAAAGATGTGGCTTGCATGAGTGCCCAAGGCAGGATTCACGAACAGATATTCATATTACATTTCCTCCTGCTGTTCATTGTGAATGTTATATACTCTGTTCCATTTTCTCAATTAAGAAGGGGCTCCATTCATATGCTAGGCTTTAAAAGACTGGATGTACTGAAAAGGAAATAACCGCAGCACAGTCCTATTGAGTATCTTTTGAGTTGATTTTTACAATACTACAATCATTATATATTGCTGCACATCCACCCCCAATTCTTCCTATGAGAGGAGCTTGTGGAGAGTCAAATCCTTTCCCACATATATCCCCTTTTCTCTAGACCAACCCAGTTCTTATCCATGAGCTACACAGGATTTCAGTTATTACTAACTTTGTTATTGTCATTTCTGCATTTATTTTGGAATCATTTTATAGGAAATGTTGAAATGTTAAGAGGCAGAAGGAATTGTCTCTACTCTGACACCTCTTCAAATCTGATCATAATTGAATGGTGGGTGTGATTTGTAGAACAATGATTCCCCACCACATCTACCCCCATTTATTTCCATCATAGCCCTGCCTCAAATCCCACTATCTGTGTCCCTCACTGGAATGAAGGCATGAGGTCCAGAAGTCCATGTTAGTGGGGAAAAAAGTCAGTACAGTGCAGAAGAGAGAACATGATGTCACCGTGGGCTCAAAATAAAGAGGAGGGGAGACCAAAGAAGGAGATTAAGGATATAATGCAAGGAACTCAGTTTATGCTAGGAATAGGCATAAAGAGATGAAAGGAAGAAAATATAATTCCTACATTTCAGGTATGGGCATCAGAAAAATGATGGATATGTAGAGATTCATGGTGGTAAGTGTGGGGAAAAAGTCTTTTGGGTGTGGTCAAGTCTTAAAACCAGCCTTACTCAATGTACATGGCTGGCACTCCCCGAGTGACTTGTCTTCTGAACCTCATCTGGAATATAAGCTCCATGAAAGCTAAGACCTTATCGGACCTAGTCAGCACTGTGTTCCCAGTGTTGACTATAGTAGATAGTCAATACATATTTGTTGCACGAATAAATGAATCCTTCTCCATCTATACCTTGTAAATGCTTATTGCCACCTTCTCATAGCATCTACCTATTTGATACATGAGGCAAACAACTCTCAAGTTCTCACATGAAAAATCCAGTATTTTCTCTATCTCTATATGATATTTTAAATCTTTCTGAGAAAGAGTATTCTTGTACTGGAAAGAAGCTTAAGTTAAGAATCAGAAATCCAAACATGCCTCTGAAAGTCATCATAGGATAGAGTTCTTCAAGAAGCAGACTCATGCTCTGTATTTCATAGCCAACCTTATGTGGGAAGGAAGGAAGCAGGACAGGGCAGAAGGAGGCTTTGAGCTGTAATGCAATCGCAGCAATGGCCATACAACTACAAGGGTGATTGGGAGCCGGAATGATCCTTCAGTATGTCCCATATAGTGGTAAGAGGGGGAAATACAGTGAGGTGCTGAAACTTTGGAAATCACTTGATCATGTGTTAGGGAATAACATCAATGAATCTTGTGACAAGGCTTTGGGCAGATAACATGGGTCTGAAAAATCTTATGTCCACGAAACATAGAAGAGTTTTATAAAGGGTGGAACAACTTGGGGAACCCTTAGCCTCAGTTAGTACCATAAGGTTCACAGTTGTATTCAGGTTCATTTAATATCTTGATGCATGTTCTGAAAGAGCACATTTATCTTTAGCCACCCAGAAGAGAACAATGGTAAATAGCCCTGATGAATTCTGCATTGGGAAACAGAATTAGTGAAATTTATATGTAATTCTAAATAAGCAGTATGTAAATGTCAACTGAGAGCCGAGAATTTAAATAGAAATAAGAAATGTTGAAATGTAAAGCATAAAATCTAGGAGAGGGTGGTCACTTAAAACCCTCTGGAAATCAATCCCCAAATCTCAGATTTTGGCAAGGGATGAATTTTAAAAGGGGTCACCTTAAGCAGCTATTACTATCATAGTGCTGCATAGCAAAACGCTACCAAACTCAGTGGCTCATAGAGTAAGCATGTATTCTTATGCTCATGAGTCTGCAGGTCAACTGTAGTTCAGCGGATCTAGGATGGGCTTAGCTGGGTGACTGTGCTGCAAGCTGTAGGTTAGCTGTGTCTGTCGCCATGCCACAGGTTGGATGCTGGTCCATGCCATATGTGTTCATTCTGGAATTCAGGCCATCGGGAGTATTCTTTTCACATCAATGATCACCAGAGTGCTAGACTAAAGCCAAGACATCTACTAATATTTCATTGGCCAAGCAAGTCACGTAGCCAAGCCCAATATCAAATGCGGTGGGGAAATGTATTCCATCCTAAGGTAGGGGTGAGAGGTTGAGGAAGTGAATATTTTCTGAACAATAACCCTGTCACAGTAGTCTAGACCGTATTTTTGTTGTTGTTACTTCTACTTTTGAGTTCGTCTTTTTAGAATAAAAATAATTTGTTGGTACACGTCTTGATAATCCAGAGATTGTCTCTCTTTTCTATCTTCTCTTTCTGCATTCCTGCAGCCTTCTCTATCACAGCTGCTGCTAGTGTCTTTGTGTAAATTAGAAAAAGAGTCCCCTTCCCTTTGGGAAGTCACAGTTTTATGGATACAAACCTCGATGAGTGGATGGCACTTTTGTGCAATTTAGACAAAAATATCCCTTCTTCTAGGTGGATGCAGTCCCAGGACACAGAGCTTGGCAGACAGAATGCAGGTCGAATTTGAACTTGCATAGTGAACAATCTACTCAACTGTATGTTGGAACTATTTCTTTACTCTTCATGTACTACTGCACTAGCTGATAATATGAAACTTCAAATGTAGGTCAAAGGATGCTCTCTAAAGAATGAGAAAAAAATGAAAACCAAAGTGACTCATCACTTTTTTTATTTTTTGATATTCCATATTGCATAAATATTTTATTTTGGGGGGTGGGAGGGGGTCATATAATTACAGTCAAAATTACTTTCACCTAGCAAGTACTTAGAGATGAAAGTGTAAATGTATTTGAGTTAGACAAGTATCTTCTAGAATCATCACCTTGCATCAGCAAAAAAAAAAAAAAAGGCAGAGCACAGGAATAATATTGAACAAATTAAGTTTGAATTCTTACCATATCTAGGGGATTACCAGGATGGTACTAATATCAACATATCTTAATAGGGTTAAATCATAATCCTGGATGATAAAATGATATGTGGCATTGCTCAAACAGCTTTTTATGTAGTGGTATATATATATATATATATATCAGGAAGATGTCTGATATTCTTTAACTTTGCATTCTTATTCCTCAAGCAAACCTTTCAGATGGACGCTCTTGTCTTTTCATAATTAAATAACAAATGGTTATAACAATAGAAAACGGTTATTTATGATATAAGGGACTATTTGGGCATAATAGTTCTTCCTCTATTCCAAGTCAAACCAGCTGGAGGGGAGGAGAGGGGAAAAAGATGTAAAGAGTCAAAGGCAGGAAGAGTGCCTCTTTCTTCTATTAGGATGGGGCTGGCCCTAGGACTAGAAAGGACAGACAATTGTCAATGTGGTTTAATGCCCAGGGTTTCAGTTGGTTATTGTACTGGTCAGGGTGGGCTAGGTTGAGCTGCTGTAACAAAATTAATTGCAACATCTCACTGACCTACCTCTACATGTCCAGGATGAGTTGGTGGGATAGAACATATAGACAGAAGATCAGTAAAGAAATAGAATACTTAAATGATGCTATAAACTAACTAGGCCAACTGTGTATCCTAACATCAGGAGAATACTCATTTTTCTCTAGTGTACATGGATCATTCTCCAGGACAGATCATATGCTAGGTCAGAAAACAAATCTCAATAATGTTACACATATCAAAATCATACAATGTATCTTCTCCAACCATAATGAATGAAGCTAGTAATCAATAACAGAGGGAGAACTGGAAAATTCAGAAATATGTGGAAATTAATGTACTTTTTAAACAACCAATGAGTCAAAGAAGAAATTACAAGGGAAATAAGCAAAATGAGTTGGTTGGAAATCCCTAGAATGAGCTGAGACTCAGCATCAAGGGATTGAGAAAACCTTCTCTACCAAAAGGGGGAAAAGCAAAATGAGACAAAATAAAGTGTCAATGGCTGAGAGATTCCAAACAGAGTCAAGAGGTTACCCTAGAGGTTACTCTTACGCATTAAATAGATACCACCTTGTTAATCAAGATGTAATGGAGAGGCTGGAAGGAACTGCCTGAAAATGTAGAGCTGTGTTCCAGTAGCCATGTTTCTTTTCTTTTCTTTTTCTTTTTTTTTTTTTTTGCATGGGAAGGCACCAGAAATCGAACCCAGGTCTCGGGCATGGCAGGCGAGAACTCTGTCATTGAGCCACCGTGGCCTGCCCCCAGTAGCCATGTTTCTTGAAGATGATTGTATAATGATATAGCTTTCACAATATGATATGTGATTGTGAAAACCTGTGTCCGATGCTCCTTTTATCTACCTTATCAACAGACGAGTAAAACATATGGAATAAAAATAAATAATAGGGGGAACAAATGTTAAAATAAATTTAGATCGAAATGCTAGGAGTAAGGGATATGGTATGTATGAATTTTTTCTGTTGTCTTTTTATTTCTTTTTCTGAATTGATGCAAATGTTCTAAGAAATTATCATGATGATGAATATGCAACTATGTGATATTGTGAATTACTGATTATATATATAGAATGCAATGATTAAAAACTAGCATTGTTAAGAGTTGTAGGCTTACAGTAAAATTATGTAATAAATACTACATTCATGTATACTTAAAAAAAATGAGTTGGTTGGAACCCTTTTCTACATGGTCAGTTATGGATCCAGGTGTATGTATGCTTTGCTGTCCTGCGGCACCACCATCTTACTTGAAACATCTGGAATTGTGGAAGCAGGGGGAGAAAAAGGTGGAGAACCTATACCCTCTTAAGAACCTCACTTGCCCTCAGAGAACCTCTTTTGTTGCTCAGATGTGGCCTCTCTCTATAAGCAAACTCAGCATGTGAACTCACTGCCCTCCCCTTTTTGTGGGTCACAACTCCCAGGGGTATAAATCTCTCTGGCAACATGGGACAGAACTCCCGGGATTCACTGGGATCCAGCATCATGGGATTGAGAAAGCCTTCTTGACCTAAAGGAGGAAGAGAGAAATGAGACAAAATAAAGTTTCAGTGGCTGAGGGATTTCAAACAAAAGGAAGCTGGGAAATGGGTGTGCAGGGAATTTCTGTGAAGCACTACTTTCTCCACCTTTGTTCTGTTGACCAAATATCTATCCCTGCTCACCGAGGCCTGAGTTTCCATAATAGACAAGTCATTCCTGTGGATTAAGCATTGCCTTCTGCCCTCCCAATGATTCTCTTTCAAAAGGTAATTATTCCTAGGAGGGGTAAAGCTCAGCATTATCATTTACCAACTTTGTGGCTTCAGGAAAGTTACTAATACTCTTTGTGCCCCCATATTACTCATCTTAAAATGGGCACTAGTAATAATACTCACAAGGTATCTCTGAGGATGAAATGAGATAATCCATGTAATGTGCTTTGCACAGGGCTTAATGCTCATAAACATTTGGGAAATGCTTGCCATTATCGTGATTGATAGTTATGATTATGTCCCTAGCTCTTGGGTAGAATAAATGCATTCAAATCCCTGGTCATTTGGCAGCACAGGAGCCCTTATGGTTGGCAGAGACTTGAAGGAGCCCAGAAGATGGGAACTTGGACAAAGCCCAAAGACAAGGGAATTTACTTCAACTTGTCTTTATCACAGACAAGTTCTTTTAAGAAAGTGCAAAACTGGTAGTCTCCATTTTAAACATTTTCCTCAAGTATTTTAATCAAACAATTATCTTCTGTTCCTTTTTGCCTATAATAGAGTCTAGAACAACACAGTGTTTGATTTAATACATAATTATGTAATTCATTGTTTACAGTTTTATGTACATATATTTTATAACTTCCCTAAAAGTACACTAGCTTCCAGTTTTATTGGTCAACACTTGGCAAATCAGATACAGTCAATTAGTCAAACAATAATAATGATATTATTAGATACCTGCTAATAAAGGTACTGAGTGCCTCCCATGTGCTTGGCACTTTACTGGAAACATTTACCATAGAGTATCTAATGGGACTCTGAAACTACACCACCTGCCACGCAAGAGGATGAGAATGGTGCTTGCCTCTATAAGAATCATAGTGACTTTTTGTTGAGCACTTATTACATGCCAGTCTTGTTACATGTATAATTTCAACAACCCTCAGAGGGAGACATAAATTCTCTCTGCTTTGTATTGTGGAAAATGAAGCACAGAGCAATAAGGAACTTGCCCAGGGTCACACAAGGAATAAGTGCTTGACCAGATTTCACACTCAGGTCTGGCTAATTCCAAAGCCTAGACTCCATTTCATTATGCTGCTTGAAGAATTTTACAATCTTAGGGAGGGAGGGTGAGGGCGCTAAGCCATATAAAACTGAGCACCCAAGGGCAACAGAAAGGAGCTTATGATTCTACATTTTTGCAATTTAAAACACCAGTGAAGGGAGTGCAAGGGTAGTTCAGTGGTAGAATTCTCGCCTGCCATGCAGGAGACCTGGGTTCAGATTCCTGGGGCATGCACTTCCCCTGCCCCACCTCAAAAAAAAATTCAACAGATTGTGTTGCAATAATGGAATACTCACATGGAAAACAGAATCAAATGTGATCCACACTATGTAGCAGACAAAAAACCAAACAAACAAAAAACAAAACAAAAAAACACCAGAGAAGAGAAAATGGGCTTAATAGCCAACATTTATTAACACTCATTCTGTGCCAGTTGCACTTTTGAAAACTTCACATGTGCCACCTCATCGAATTATTACAATAAACTTACTAGATGAGTATTGTTATTACCTCCATGTTTCAGATGAGGAAACCAAGGCATAGAGAGGGTACAGAATAATAACAGATATGAAACCAGTGTGCTTTGCCTTTGCATAACCCTTACAGATTACAGAGCACTGCATTGCCCTACTGGAGGGAAAGTGTCTCACTGGAGAGACAGTTCTGCAGTCTGGCCAGACCTAACCTTGGGCTCAAAGGCTATTTTGCAGATGATGAAAACCGGCAGAGAATGCTGAGCTGTGAAATGACAGGGTGAACAGACTGGCTGCACAATTCCTAGCTGTGACACCTTCATTTCCCTGGGCCTCGCTTTCCTCATGGGTAAAATAGTGGTAAGAATAATATGCTGGGTGCACAGGTAGTTTCGTGGTTAGAATGCCCGCCTTTCATGTGGGAGATGTGGGTTCAATTCCCGGACCATGCACCCCCTCCCCCCCAAAAAAGAATAATATGCACTTCGCAGGGTTTAGTGAGAGGGTGGTTGAAAGTAATCTATGTAAAATGCTGAGCACAGTTATTGGCGCACTGTAGGAGCTCGATAAATGTTAGGCATTATTATTTAAGACAGAAAGACATAATAGATCAAATGTCTGGGAAACTTGATGGCTGGAACAAGAAATATAAAGAAGTGTTGGAGTGTCTATTAGGGTGAACCCACGCTAAAGGTTAAAACATTAAAAAAAAAAAAAAACTAAGAGAAATAGTAAGAAAAGGAGAAGGGCATCCCAAGAAGTTTCTCTTCTACTGTCTATGGCTGAGGTCCACCAAGCTTCACTGAACTGAACTTCCCTGGAGTTTTGAAACCCACTTTTGACCAATTGCGTATTTGTGGTAATCATAGCATACGTCAATTGCTTCATAACTTTAAGGAAACTTAAGAGAATCATAGCAGAAACTCCATAAGGGACGGTCTCATGGCAGACCCTCAATACGCCCTCCGGCACTCCATGCAGGAACTGACTGCCGCAATGCTGCTGGATAAGGAGCGCTGGCCGTGGCTCCCTACTGCCGTCAGCCCTGCCAGTCACCTCCGGGACTGCGCATTAAACGCCTCTGCGCACCGGCTTTCCCTGCTGAAGGGCCAAGGCGCTAGGAGGGCAAAGGCGGGTCTTTGGAATGCAGCGATGTAACAAACACTCTGGTTGGAGTCAGGTTTTGTGCCCCAGGCAGAGGGAATTCTAACGCACACTAGAGCAGGAAGACAGAAATTGCCTTTTAGATGGCTGCCACCAGCAATATTTAACAGGCAGTTTCTGCAGGACAGTTTAACCTCTTGTAACCTTACAGTTAAGCTCGCGTGCGGCGTGCGCACGCAGACTCTTTCTCTCTCTCTCTCACACACACACACACACTCAGATGCACAGATATATCTGTGTTTATTTATATTTTACCGCTGTGATTTTATTTGAGGGGGGAGCTTAGGAGCTGACATTTTTCATCTGCGTGTAACATATTGCACATATTACCCGTGCACAGACTTACATATATACCTATTGCAGGAATGGAAATTTAAAGAGGCAAGAATCTGAAAGCATCTTGCTAATCAGGGCAATACCGAATGTACAGTTGGAGTTCAACAAATAATTAATAGTAATGAAAATTGACATTGTAAAAATTAAAGTGAGAGGGCTGATAGCAAGAAATTGGTTTGGTTGTCAGACCTTGGGCCTAAAGGGAAACAGATTGCTTTGGAGAATCTTTTAATTAATTTCAGAGTTTGCCTGTTTCTTTTCCACCAAATGAGCTAAGTTCCTTTCTCAGCGATCAGGTTCCGGGAAAGGAAGAGCGAGAGATAGGGGAGGGATGAATGATGTTAAGGGTTGTCCCATCCTGGAAGCCTCTGGAATTCCCCCCTTCTCCCCCCACAGCAAAGAAAGCTCAAAATGAGGGTGACACAAGCCCAAATAGGGGTTCATTTTGTAAATTTACTTTTATTACCTATGAATAAACCAGGGGGTCTACCTCATTCAAAGCTAAAATAAAAATGGATCTCTACAGTCTGACAAAGTTCAGCCACTGAGCTGCAGCATTAACTTGTATTCTAACAAGATTAAAATATATTTGTCCTGGGGATTAGCATACTTAAGTCCCCTTTTGCCTTTTTAGCAGTGGCAGGGCACTTTGATCTGCCTTGCATGGCAAGAGCACGGCTTGGGCCCAGCCATCCGAGTACCAAGTGTGAAATCGGCCTGATGTCATCCCCATTCTTCATCTTTTACATCTTTCACCAGTTTAATTATATTTCCGCCACAAAGCTCTGGCGCCTCATTGCATATTCAAGTTTGACTAGGAAGCATTTAAAAAAAAAAAAGGTGCGAATGAAATAACCCGGTGGGGGAAGGGACGGGGTGCTGGAAATCTCATTGAGCAAGGGCAACAAGCACCAATACTTGATTTGCCTCTAATACATTTTCTTACCTGTGCACGTCCAACTTTTCACCAGTTCTGCACTATGCCAAGTTTCCTTATACAGTGTTAGGCACAAAAGAACATAGTCACACCAGTGCTTTAGGTGTGGGAGCTGTTTGGGCTTGTGCCTCCAGTGGGTTTGTATTACATTCATTCTCTGATGTGCTGTTTTTGTTTCCTCGAGGCTAGGGAATCAGGGCATGCTCTTGTCTCTACATAAAAGTCATCTTTCTCCATGTAAGGCCATGAGTCCTGGTGGAATTGCCCACTTTGAGTCAATATGCAATTGGCTAAAATAAATTCTAAGTCTCATTCAGTGCCCAAAGGAAATATATCCTGCTGGTCTTTGATCAACTTAAGAGTGTAAGACAATTTAACTATCCACCCCAACCCAATATTCTTGCCTGCCATCCCCTCACAAATCCCCTCGGAACTGCTCTGAAAGTCTGGCCAGGGACGAAAGAGACCTTGAGACTTCCCCACCGTGGCATCTCCTAAAGTTACCTCTGCCTCTGACATGCCACTGGAAGCCTCCTTTTTTTTATGGCTTAGGGGTTAGGGGAGAAAAGAAAAGGAGGGAGGGAGGGAAGGCAAGGGAAAAACTCTAATATGGCAGCTACAAATGCAAAACAATGGTCATCTCCAGTCAGTCAGGCTGCAGCGGGCACCACCTCTGAAGGGCACTTGTGCTCAGGGACAGGAAGTGAACCACCTGCAGGGGTTGCTGAGGCTTTGACCTTCACCCCAGGCTCCTGGCTACAGACTCCATTCACACTAAGTTGGAGTGTTTCTGAGACCCAGGGCATTCTCCTCCGGGCTCATCGAGTCAGGGACCATTGGGTGTTACTTCCACATACAAGCTGGACAGAATGGAAATGCAGATCAGCTTCTTTAGCATTTGAGAGCAGGTCAATGCTGGGAAATGCTCTCCTCGGACAGCCCCCATTGTCTGTGATTTTCCAGTGTTTTCCACTTTCTTGGTAGGAAGACAGGCAGGTAATAGGACAATAGTTGGACTAAGTTGATGTTCACTTTTGGCCATTTGGGGAAAATGAAGAAATGACTGGATAGGTCATGTAAATGGTCCAAATTTATGACAATTTTATTTTGAACCTATCACTCCTGGTATTGGAGGTTAACAACACATTGCTTCTTAAATTGAATGATATAATTATAAAATTATCTCCACATAATTAACTCAGGATTATGTTTCATTCTATTTAGCATGTAATCAAAGCCTGTTATGCTTTAGCTATAGGAAAAGCAATTCATTTAAAAGGGTTACTTAGACACTCAGCTATTTAGACAAAATAGCTTATCATACCATTAGGACCCTCATTCAATCTTGCAGAGAAAACCATCAGGTGGGGTGGCATATATGTGTGTAAGCAAGTGTGCATGCTTTGACTTCCAGTCTTCATTGTTTAATTTGGTGCATGGGTGTGATGCACCACTTTCTATGCTTTGAGTCAAATTTCATCTCATAGTGATGAGACTCACTGCTTCATGCAGCAATTACTATTTGGAACTGGATAATCTAGTCCTGTGTAAAGTTCGCGGGCTTATTTAGAAACCCAAGGCAGAAAATCTTGCCAAAATTTTCAGGTTAGGGAAAGTATGAGAAGAAAAAAAATCCTGACGTGAAGATGTACGCATGTGTGTTGAACTCTGCAATAGGAAAGCACACAAATAAGTCCTTCAAAACATGCCCCCCCCAACCGCCTCCGAGTAGTGTCTGGAAAATGTTAACTAGATCATAAGTTTCTATTATCAATTTTTCTTCCTGTCCATTCTGCATGACCTCCTATAACTGTTCCACTTTTCTAACTATGTAAATATTCTCCCTCATATTCATTAATTTTTTTTTCCTTTTTCTAAACAAATGTATAGATGCCTCTCTGGTTAGTGCAAGAAAAGTTGTGGTTTCTCTACCAAAAATGGAAATTGCCTATGGAGGGTACAGCTGCCTGAGCTAACATACAAGGTGGCAGCTAAAACTCCCACTTATTAGAGCCCCTTGCTCTGTGCCAGGCACTTTATAGTCAATTACCTCACAACAGAACCTGTTAGGTAGATAGATGTTGCTTTTTCTATTTGAGGGATGAATAACTGGGCTCTGGGGAAGATAGAGAACACACTCTGACTCAGTGTTTGGTAGAGCTGGGATTTGAACCAAGGCCTGTCTGATTTCCAAATTCTACAGTTGCCACCATATCATACTTCTTCTGGTGCTAAGAAATGTTACACAAATGTTTCATAAAAAATATCAAGCTTGAGCTGTCCTCAAGCCAGTGTGTGTGGAACAGCAAACCTCAGGGCAACTGGAAAGGAACTCGGACTCAAAGCTTTCTTGTGAGGCTTCAGTCTTTTTCCAAAGAAGTAGATGTTCCAATGCAAGTATATCCAACATTTTTCTGGGAGATTGAGATTTTTCCAATTTTCATCCGTATGCTTTAGCATTGGAAAGCATAATCTGAGACTTAAAACTACAGCCACTGAGTTACTATGGAGATGCTTTATTGGGGAACCTTCTCTGCAGTGATGGCACTGGTTATAGTTGGGATAGTATTCTGCAAATGACTGGTGAATCTGCCATTGCTCTTATTACCTTAACCTAAGGAAATGTCTTTCAGAATTCGTTTCTTTTTTGTTTTTTGTTTTTTGTTTTGTATGTTTGGAGTAGGAGAGTGAAGTTATCAAAAACCTCGAGACTAAAATTTGGCTAAAAGGCAACTTTCCTTGGCCACTAAATGAAGCCAGAGGCAAAGGCCAGAGAAGTCTTGGCGAAGTTGGAGGGAAGCGTCCATTCTGCGGCTGGGAGGGGCAAACAGGCACAGAAACAAGGCAGCAACCCTCGCAGGGAGCTTGGCAGCTGGAGCCTGTGATTACCCATCCAAAAAGGGAAAAAAAGAGAAGGGAAGAAAAGAAAGTTAGTGGAGGGGGTAGAGGTTGGGGAAAGGAGGAGGGCAAACCACAACGCCAGAGCCTGACAGTTCCCTTCAAGACAAAGGACTTGGCGGGAGGAAAAGAACCCCGAATGTGCTTGCTGAAAGGAATCATTCCAACCCTTCAGCAGGCAGCGCGCGCTGAAACCGCGCTGTAAAGTTTCACTTCTCGGACAGATGGGGATGAGCGGAAGCCCGCCCCTATTTCTTCTCCGCGATCCCTGCACACAGCGATCCTCACCATTCCTTGGACTGCACCGAGAACTCTCGGCAGGGAGAAGCTTCTTGTCTCCTACGTTGCCCATCCCCAACCCCTCGGCCGAAGAGAAAGCGCTGCAGGTCCCCGCAGCCGCGCAGGCTCACTGGACCCTCCGATCTTCTTCCCTCCCCGGGAAGACTGAGGCGGGGGTAATGGTGTGGGGAGCTCGGTTGGGACGACTTCCAGGATGAGGAGGTTAAAAGGTGGTTCGGAAGCAGATCTCGGCGACCCTTTGTTCCTGCTCTAGGCGATGCGCGGGACTCTGCCCTGAAAGGGGGCGGAACGGCCAATGGGGCGGGTCCCGGACGTTGGACCCAAAGGTAGTTAGTTCCTCCTTCCCGGAAACCTAGCCGGGGCGTCCTCCGAAGACACGGACCGGTGTCCTAGGGGTTAGAGGAAGTCCCACCCTGCGCCCGAAGTAGTTGCCTAGGCCTCTGCCCAGACCTGGGAGTAGAAGCGAAAAGAGAGCAGCAGACTTGGGCCTCATCTGTCGCCCGGGATCCTGGAATGGTTTCTGGGGAGCCCCATCCCCACATTATGGGCCTCCCCAAATCCTTCTGCAGGGACTGAATTTAAGCTGAAGAGCTGGAATCTTCCCGGCGGCTGAGCACTAGGCTATTAATAACAACGAACAATAATAATAACGCCATCATTGTCAGCCTTACCAGCCAGAGCCGAGAGCGCACCACGCTTGATTAAATCACATAATTATGAACCACTTTAATAAATATTATTACATTTTCGGGCGACTTAAGAATGGCTGTTTTTTTTTAATGGGCTGGCAGCATAAATATAATGAAGTATTTGAGAGTGTTAATAAACATATAAATGGTTTACATGGAATCAATCGGGCCGCTAGTCGAGCGAGCGGGGCTCCCTTAGCAGAGCTCACGAACGTGCATACACAGAAACTCACCAACCTCGGCGCGCAGGCCGCACGCCGCGCCCACGCCCCTCCCTTCCAGTCTCCGGGAGCGAAGGGCAGCACCCGGGCTGCCAGCCCCAGGTTCCGGGACAAACCCAACGTCTCTACCGCCCTTCCCCATGCCGCCTGGAGGTCTAAGAGGGCCTCGCCCTCGGCCGGGCACCCGACCGAGACGCGCGGAAAGCGGTCGAGGCACCCAGGGCCGGGCCGGGGGCTACGGTGCGCGTGTATAGGGGCAGTGGCTGCTGTGCGTGTGTGTGTGTGTGTGTGTGTGTGTGTGTGTGTCGGCGTGGGTGGTGGATTTCTATCTCGCCCGGCGAATCTGTGCCTTCGAACTTGCGCTGTGGCCCTTTGTCGTAAGCTGCTATTAACCTCCCAGCGCGCGGCGGCTCCGCCTCGAAGGCTGCAGTTTCGGCGGAGCCGGGACCCTCCCAGGGGCGCTTGTAGAGCTGCTGGGGCGGGCATAGAATTGGGGAGGTCGGATATTAAACCAGCGGGAGACAGAATGCCTTTTTAGCAGAGCCCGAGCGAACAAACGCTCCCCCGCGCCTCCCCCCCACCCCGCCCCCAGTCCTCCCCTCCTCGACCGGCAAGCGTATTTGCATATAATGTGTTTGAGTATTTGTTTTGCACGCAGTATGCCCGGTCACACCTGTGCCAAGTATCCTATCAGTCCCCATCGGTTTGCACTTTTCACTCAAGGAAAAAAAAGGTGGGGGGGCCCTCTTGATGATCAGACTGGAGTCAACTGCTTACCTCCGTCCCTCATGAATTTTCTGGAATAAGGCTCATGGTGGATTCACATTGGGCCATCGTCGGGCCCGTTTTTATCTTCTAGTCCTGGCCCCAGCTTGGGGACAGACTTTACCTATTGGAGGAAGAACGTTTTCTGGACCAAGGAGCAAGGCCAGGCCCTTGCCCAGGCGCATTCTCTCAGGGGAGTCAGCTCTTGGAGGTCTCGGGTCTTCCTGGGTGTCTCCCAGCGTGGGGGATCCCAGGTCCTCTTCTGTCCCATCTGTGGGGGGTTGTGGAAAAGACAAATAGCTCAGCCTGGGCGGGACAGGAAAACAGCCATGCGGGAGGGTGGTGTGGGGAGCTCACTTCAGCAGAGAGGTGGGGCGTGGACCCAAGCTTGGGTTGAGGGGCTTGTTCAGCTCTGAGCAGCAAGGACTTTCCTTGTAAACGAACTTTCCTCTTAGACACGCTTGGGAAACCAGCCTCCTGCGGGAGCCGACAAGCCGGCCGAGGCACAGCTGTAGATTCCACCGGCCCTCCATGTCGTCAGTTAAGGTCCAAACCGAGGTTTGCGGGGCTGTGGAGGGAAGGTGAGGAACCTAGCCAGTCAATTGGCCTTCCCTGGTGACCTGATCTGGTCTCCAGTC
Organism: Myrmecophaga tridactyla; assembly: GCA_004026745.1. Taxonomy (NCBI): domain Eukaryota; kingdom Metazoa; phylum Chordata; class Mammalia; order Pilosa; family Myrmecophagidae; genus Myrmecophaga; species Myrmecophaga tridactyla. Next base: position 25,648 of record PVIY010006259.1, read on the forward strand.
GCCCTAATGAGCACGGGCGTTCTGGCGCAACAGTGGCTCCCCGGGAGTCATATGCTAAGGTTGTATGACACATATAATAAACACAAGAGCAAAAATAGATTCTCCACGTTTCAAAGGTCTTGAGGGTTCATCCAGTCCAAACTCCTACCAGAGACAAAAAAGAAAAAAAAAAAAAAACCCACAAAACTCTCCATGCTACTTTAAGCCTCGTGTCTGCTTGATCGCCTCTGGGGACAGAGACCTCATTACCTCACAAAGTAGTACATTATCCCTCTTACCAATGTTATGATTTGAGGACAGGGTTTTTGAAATCACAAAAAAATGATTCCTTTATGTTGCTATATTATCTTTTTATTAAAGTTGAAGAGAGGTCAGTATAGAAGTTGTGCTAATTCTTGTTTCTGTTTTTCTTTCTAAATCTACAAACCCTGGGAACTATGCATAGGTGTTGCTGGGTGGAGGGTGAGGAGGTGGGTTTGAGAAGAAAACTCAACGGTAATGGCTCTGGGACATTTCCGAAATCGGACGGTAGGGAGTTCGGAGTCTCCGCAATGAAACCCCAGCTCTCTCTCGCTCGCTCGCTCCGACTGTCTGCAAATCCCGGGAGTAGTCCTGCTCAAGCCAGCAGGCTGCAGCGTGCCACAGCGCTTCCCTGCGCAGATTCCCTCCGCCTGGAGGCGGCGGGCTCCGCTCGCTCAGCTCTGCCCCTCCCGGCCGCACCCTTTTGAGGTTCCTACGCCTCTGCCTGCCGGCTGGAGGCCACCCCAAAACGCTTAGAAGGTCGCCTTTGGAAACAAATGACTCTCGCTAGTCTCTTTGGGTTTCTCTTACTGGAAGAATAAAAACAAACAAAACAAAGGCAAGAAAGTTTGGAAAGACAGAAATTGGGCACGCAGAGCACACATCTTTTTTCCCGAGCGGCAGCGTGGATCGTGTATCTCGGACTCAAAGACCCCCAAACACTCCTTCCACCCTGAGACAATCAGAGGCGGAGGGGCTCCCCAGGCCGAGGCTCTTCCTGAGAAACTGCACGCTTCCCCCGTATCCTTCCTGAGATGTTTTACACAGTCGTTTGCATTGGAGGGTAAAAAACGACAACCAAATGTAAACAAATAAACAAAAAAGGCACTTTAAAACAACAGCCTCGGGGTGCATGGGTGCTTCAGTGGTAGAATGTTTGCCTTTCATGCGGGAGACTCGGATTCGATTCCCAGACCATGCACCCAAAACAACAACCACAACAACAACAACAACAGCCTCTTTGTCTAATGTCGGGTTAAGTTTCACTGACCACAGGGGGGCAAGCGCCTACGTCCGGCGCGCATGAGCAGAGCAAGTAAGCAGCAAGCAGGAAAGGGAGACCTGTTGAACTCCACGGGATTTAAAAATGCATGTAAAGGAGTAGGACCATAGTTTACACACTTCCTGATGAGAAAGAAATGTGGGCTTAAATTCCTTTGGTTGTGCTGTGTTTGCATGCGAGATATCCAAAGTGTCTTCATTTATGGGAAAAAAAAATACAACTCTGGCTACAAAAGTAGGCACCTATACTGCTGCTTTGGCAGAGGGCAAAGGCCACGTCTAACTAGGCTTTGGGAATGGTGCCTATGGGCAGTCCCTCTGAACTGAAAACACACTTTAGAGAAACTAGTCATTCCAACTTGGACATCAAGTATTTTATAATAAAGTCTTTTTTATTTAATGCAATTTTCAGGAATTTAAACACACAAAAATGCAGAAGGAATGTTCACAATTTTTTATGACCACAGTTGTAAATAGAAACATTCATTTCTCATAAGATTATAAATATTTGATACTGCAACTGTAAAATGCACGTTTTATAAACTGAAAAAAATCTTTGCTTTCTGCTAAAAAGGCATGTCATTTCATCCAGTTTCCTAAGCAGCAGATGGTTATTCACAGAATTTTAAATTACAACTTTTGTTTTTATAGTTTCCTTTTTTTAAAAATGTTCACACTATTATGTACAAAGTGGAACTTACAGCAGTGAAATAAAGAGATTTAAGGCAAAGAGATACGTTCACCCTCCATCCTCAGGGACATTTCAGCACTCATGCTCACACCCCCTCGGCTCTCTCCATCCACAGCTAGACATTTGGACAAGATTCTTTTCCCATACACTAAGCAGAAAACAGTGTAGAGTTATATATATATATTTATATAAAATGTGTGTGTATATATATATGTACCTGTGGGAGATATATTGAATATATTTAATTTACACATACCATACCTTCAAAAAAAATAAAATGTATATATTTTTTAAAATAAGAAAAGACAAAAGGGATAAATGATTATTTACATATTCCTTTCTCTAGATCCTGGAGGATTCTGAGTTCCTCTGAAAATCAAGGTAGCCACATGTTCCAATACTTTGGGCTCATACATGTCTACTTGTGTGTGTACATACATACATATATATGTATACATACACCTTGGAAGAATATTCTCTACAGTGGAAGCTTCTACCAAAAAAAAAAAAAATAGTGAGAGAGAGAGAGAGAAAAAAAAAAGAGAAAGAAAGACTGGAAGAAAATGGCAACGACCTCTCTGGGAGCCCTGTGCCCACCCCAAAGACAGCAGACCTTGGTCCGGTTTCTGGGGGCCCAGCAGGCTCCAGGGGTGGGGATGGGGTGGGATGGGGGTGATGTTGCAGCAGGAAATCCCCCCCCCCGCCCAGGCCTGGGGCTAAGAGCTTCCCCACACAGCTCGCAGGGCTCGGGTCACATGCCACGGCCACCTCAGCCCTGGAGCCCAGGAATGCCACGGCAGAGAGGTGGTGCCCAAAGGTGGGGAGGGTTGGCGCTGGCTGCCCGCACCGGGCTGCGGCAGGAAGGGGACAGAGGGACACAGACGCCGACAGAAGCATGCACAGAGGCGAGGGCCGGGCCTCACTGAGAAGCAGGGTGAGGGAAGAGAAACGGCAGGACGGGCAGAAGAGCGCGAGGCCGCAGGCCAGCCTCTTCCCTGGGCCGTGGGCGACCCTGAGAGGCAAGGGTCCTGACTTCCCAGGGCAGGCCTTGGCGTTACCATGCTGCGGATCTCCACGGACAAGCACAGGAAACAGTCCAAAGGGCCCTGACGAGGAGAAACAGCACAGGACCCTGACCATCCTGGCTCTGTCCCCGAGCCAGGTCCCCCTGGGCGGCCGCTGCCAGAAGCCACCGAGGCCTTTGGGATGGATCTCGTGAGCGGAGCCGCGGAAGCCTGGGCCCCTCCTTCCTGTCCTCATTTCAAAGCTAACACAGACAAAGTGGCAGAACTCATAGACCAAATAGGAGCTATTTATTCGGTTCACAGTCGTGTGAAATGCAGCAATAAAAATCTTTGGACTTCAGCAAGTTGTTTTAATTTTTTTCTTCTTTTGAATTAAAAAAAAAAAAAAGTGTGCGATGTCCCAGAATGGAGCTTAGGGGATTAAAAAAGATGAAACCCTCAGCAGTCCCCTCTCAAAAAAAAAAACAACAACAAAAACACACATAAAATTAGCATAATCTCATAAACACAAAAAAACTTCAAAAATATTTTATAGTCAGATATTTGGGGTTTTACACCACCTGTAAATTATATATACATAGAATATTGCAGAATCATAGCTAATACACGATATTTTCACTATTAATGCTGGTATAATCTTTATACACTGGCCCTTTATTTATGTTTTTAAATTATTGCATTGTTTAACATGGACTGAAAACTGGACTCCCGGTGTCCCTCCGCCCGCCGCCCGCTTTCCCTACTCGCTGTCCGACTTGCCCTCCTTGGCCGTGGTGGAGTGGTTGTACAAGCCCTGCGCCATGAGGTGCACGGCCAGCGTGTTCTTGTTGCCTGTGGCCTTCTTGATCTTGGCGCGCTTGTTCTGGAACCAAATCTTGATCTGCGACTCGTTGAGGCTGAGCTCCTGTGCCAGGCTCTGCCGCCGCTGCTCGGTCAGGTACCTGTTGGTCTGGAACTCGGCCTTGAGCCTCTGCAGCTGCTCGGCGGTGAAGGCTGTGCGCGGCCGCTTGTCCTCTTTGTTCGGGTTCTTCTTCTTTGGTTTGCGAGACCTGGGCCCTGGGTAGGCATGATGGACAGAGAGAACATGGTCACCGAGCGCTACTGGCTCGTCTCGCTCCCCGGAGGTGGAGCAGCACACCAGACATTCTAGCTCTCTCACTTTCTGGTTTGGGTGCAAGCAGACAGAGGGGAAGTGACTGGCCCAAGGCCTCTTAGCTAAATTGGTGGCGAGAACTTCCCACTGGGTTTGTGCTGGCATCAACACTCCAAGACTCACCTCTGAAGAGCAAGGAAACAGGCAAGGGCAGTCTGGGTGCTGGGTGGGTTTGGGGGTAAGGATCTCACAGACAAACGTGACTGTGCAGTCTAGGTGGAAAGGCCAATCACAAATGCAGGAGTCTATGGATAACACTAAAACTGCCAAAGGAAAATGAGACCCAGAAACGTAACAGAACAAAACTTTCTGGCACTGCTCACCCCAACCTTTTCTGAGGCTCTTTCCAGGAATAATGAAAAGTACTTAGGTAATCAGAAGGAGGTGAGGCAGAAAGATTGGGGAAAGGAGCTGGAGCCTGCAGAGAAGCAGCCTACCAGGGCTGGGATAGGGACGTCTTCAGGAATTGTGCAGGGTGTCAAGGGCTGAGGGCTCCAGGTGGCAGGTGGGTCCTGAGAACAGGAGGGCCTCAGAGTGTCCCATCTGCACCCCAGCCTCCTTTCTGCCTCCTACCAATGGCCCAGTCTGCCCAAGTTCACTGTTTCCTTTAAAGATCGGGTGAAGCACACATGTCCTTTCCTGGGTGGAGAAGCAACACTGATCACTGATACCTCCCCAATCCCTTTAGGACAGGAGAGGTGACCTGGTCCTTGCTCGGGTATGGACAGTGATCGCTGGTCCACCTCTCAGGCCCCAGAGCCACCTCCCTGGAGGTGGCATGGCAGAACCACCTGACAGTTGGACAGACTGTCACACTTCATATCTGAACTCCACCCCTGACTTTTCACCAAGGACCTCTCAACACAACTTAGGGTTTGTTTCAGGCAGTGGTGCTTTCCAGACTCCAAGAACCCTTCTATCAGAAAAAGCCTGAGTAAGGAGAGCCAAGGGAGGGAAAGGGCAAGTGGGTTTCTTTTTGTTGGGGTCAGGAAGCTAAACCCTAGACCTGCCTCAAATGATAAACATGAGGATGTCTATGAGGGAAGAGGCAGGAAAGGGCCGTAGGGGGAGGGGGTGTGACCTTAAGCCTGGGCTTACGAATATGTTACATTATTGAATAAATTTGGGGGGAGAACTCTGCCGCCGCTTTCTGGGAAGGAGGCCGAAGATGGCTGGAGAAAGGCTGGATCCTCCACCAGCTCCCTCCAGCGGGCAGGCTCCCCCCACCCCCCATGCCCACGGAGCCCCCGCCCCTCCGCCAGGCGGAGGGACTTCGCTGGGGAGGGCCAGGGCTGCACTCCCGCCCCCGCCTCCAGCCGGGGTTGCGGGGGGAAGGATCAGGGCGCCCCGGGCGCTGCAGGGAGAGGGGGTCAGGAGACCGTTCAAGGCCCAGGTTGGGCGCCCAGAACTCCCTCGCGACCACTAAACCCTGCGCTTTTCTCTTGCAGGCAAACTTAGAAAGAGGGGCTGTAGAGCACGAAGATGACTCTCTCTCAGCCTTTTCATTTCTAGTAAACGCACCCACCCTGCCGCACACACAAGGGCGCGCGGATACACAGACGTACACCCACGCAAGTCACGCCACACGCCCAGGGGGCCCGGCTCGGTTCCCGCGGGCCTTGCTGGATGAGGCCGCCGGGGATGCTGGGGAACCGTGGGTGCCGGCTCCCTCCCGCAGTGAGGGAAGGGGTGGGGGGGAGGAAGGAGGTGAGCTGCTGGAGAGGAGGTGGGAGAGAATTCCCGGCCGACCCCGTACCTGCCTCTGACCCCGAACTTAGCCTCTGAGCTCACGGGAGCTGGATTCGTCTCTACTCTCGCAGAGAAGCAGCACACTCATTATACCCCAAACTCCGCTGGGTGTGGGGTTCTTGTTAATGCACATGTAAACCCGCCCTCAAAGAGACACATGCCATTCCATGGGGGAAAATCTCTCTAAAATAATAATTTCTAGTTCCCTTTCTTCCTTGATTTTATTTCAAAACGCAACATTTAGGAGTCCCGGAAACAGAACTAAACCTTCACACGAAAACTCTCTCCCTTCCTTCTTTTATAAACGCCAAGAAACACAAACGTTCGTTTATAGGGATTTAAGAACAAAAATAAAACACAGAAAGACCAAGAGCCTCTCGGATCGGAATCCGGCTGCTCGGTTCCCGCAGGCTCGGCCGGGGCCTGGTGGCGGCTCTGAATCCCTCCCCAGCACAAAGCGCCCGCGGAGGTTTCTCCCCCGGCCTGGGCATTGTGAGGATATATGTTAATTAAATATTAACAAAGGGAAGGAGGCGAGAACAATGGAGCAAATTTCAGCTCTAGCTAGAAAAATTATTTTACCCAAAATATACACATGCGCTTTAAAAAAAATTTTTTTTCCGGGAAGGCAGCCGAGGAGCGACTCGGTTGCGCTCTGATCTGGCTAAACGAATTCGGCAAAACAGTTGGGGGTTCTGGGGGGGTTCCAGTCGACGCTGCCCGGGGCCGGGACCGAGTTGAATCTTCTCCACAAATGGATACCACTCCTAATGGCGGTTCCCAGTCTCAGACCCGTATTTAATGTATCCGATGATTTCTACAAGGACATAAACTTAGCTTTTTAAAATTTCAGACATATGAAAACTAGACCAAAAGAGGCCCCGGCACACATCCCCAGGGCTCACACGCACACATGCCCCTTTCTAAATCTGCTCCTTTGCTATGCCTGGGCAGCCCAGAAGAAACCTCCGTGCGAAATGGTCCTTTCTATTTAAGGGACGGCCGAAACCTGGAGGCCCGGGACAGTCGCCTGCCCTCCTCCGAGCAATCTGCAGGGAGGAGGGCTCTGAGGTCCCTCCGCCCCGGGCTCGAGCAAATACAACGGGGCAAAGCAAAAAAGGCACCTCTCTTTTTTTTCATCACACCCCCCTCCTTAGCCCAGGCTTAAAGATCGGAAATGAAAGGCACGGGGCTTTCCCTTTTCTTCCCTGCCTACATCTTAGTATAAATGGATTGTAGGAAAAGAGTCTGGTCTTGGGGGTGGAGTGGGCGGCGTGGATCCCGGGTCTGGTCAGAGTTGGATGGAGGTGGAGAAACCGCTGAGAGTTCGCGTTTCCGGGCCTGTTTTCCTGCCTCCCCCTTTGCCCCTCAGATAAACCCCAAACAGGATAGGGGTGGCGTGCGGGCAGTGAGGAAAGGCCCCAACAGGCAGGGGAGGAAGAAGGCCCGTCGCTTCTGTTGTTTTAAGTCAGTCTTTTTAACCGCTTGAGAACCCTGCTCTCTCGACTCTTCGCTGCTGCCTGGGCCAGAGTCAGCCGCAAACAATGTCATTGTATGTGTAGTATGTGTGTCTTTGTGTGCGTTAGGGGGAAAGGGGAGTCTACCTCCTCCCTAGAAGTTTCCAGCGGCGGCCGTGGGAGCGTTTCCGCGCCAGCGCCACCCCCAGCAGTCACGCCGACCCTCCCCGCGGCGGGAAGGGAGCGCCGGGATCCCAGCCGGGGCTTACCTGAAGAAGGCCTGTCCGAGTAGCGCGTGCAGTAGACCCAGGCGGGCCAGAGCATGGGCTGCGTGCCGAGGTTGGCGCTGGCCTGCGAGCTGTCCGAGTCCGAGCTCACCGACAGGTCGCCGCCACCCAAGCCGCGGGCCTTGAGCGCTGCGTCCAGGGGGCCACCAGGGTCGCCGCCTTTCTTGGCCCCGCCGTGCAGCGAGAGCGCCTTTGAGCCGCCTTCACCGTCGCCGGGAGAGTCGCCCCCGCTGCCCGGCAGCGGTCCGATCGCCCTGGGCACAGAGGGGGGGTTTTGCCGGGGCTCGCGGCCCCCCGACAGCAAAAGCTGCTCGGCGCCGCCCGCGCCGCCGCCTCCCTCTGCGCCGCCCGCGCTGCCTCCTCCTCCTCCTCCTCCTTCTTCTCCTCCTCCTCTTCCTCCCCCACCGCCCGCGCAGCACGTTGCGGCGTCCTTCCTCCGGCCGAACTCCGGCCTCAGGATGTTGTCGATGAAGAAGTTGGTGATGCGGTGGGGGTGCTGGTGGTTGCCCGGCGCCTGCAGGACCACGGGCAGGATCAGAGCCCGCCGGCGTGCGGTGTCCACGTCGCTGGGACTACTGCTGCCGCTGCCGCCGCCGCCGCTGCGGCTGGAGCTGCCCCTACTGCTGGATTCTGGCTGCCGCTGCCCCTCTACCGCCGCCGCCGCCGCCACCGCCGCTTCGCTGGGGTTTGGGTCATTCTCCTCCATGCTGTTCATAATAAATCCCAAACTGTTTCTCCTGGGGACCTCCCTCCTCACCCCCCAAAATAATCAGCCCTCGGCCCGCCGGCAGCACCCACCGAGACCCAAGCGGAATCTTCTGAGGATGTGGGACGCTGCCGCGGCCAGGGCTGTTGTCTTAAAAGTACCCGGCTCCGCTCTGAGCCCGGCCACGTTTGAATCCAAGAGTTGGGTTAGAAAAATAATGCCCACCCCCGCCCCCGCGCGCAAAGACGCCTGGAGATTTGTCAGGTCCCTTTTTTTTTTCCAAGCGCACCCAGATGCTAGACAGTAACAATAGTAGCAGTGGGGACCAGGAGGCGCCGGGGATGCCTACCCCTCCTGCCCCTGTCCTCTCTGTCTCTGTTCTCCTCTTTGCCTTTTGCTTCCTCCGGCTCCGGCGCTGCCGCGGCTGCCGCCTGGGGCTTTAATCGTGGACATCCAGGCAGCGCGCTCTCCTCGCAGTATTCACGCTCTCGCCCCGGTTCTGCTCAAGCTCGCGCAGCGCGCTCGGCCCGGCGGCACCCGCCCCCTTACCCCGGCTCCCCCGGCGGGGCCGGCCGCGCCGCGTCCTCGAGGGTGCGGAGCGGGAGCCGTCAGCGCGGGAGCCGCCGCCGCCGCCAGCACGCACATGGAGGGGCGCCGGCCACGGGCTGCGCTCGGCGCTCGGGCACCCCTACGCGCAGCCGCCTCCCCGCTGGCGGGCGAGAGCGCAGAACCGGCATGGGGACGCTCCCCCGCCGCCGCCGCCGCCGCCGCCGCCACCGCCGCGCCGTGCCCCCTCGGAGCTCCGGGGTCCAAGTTGCATGGGTGAGGGGCAGGGAAGGGGCGGGGGCGCACGAGAGCGGGCAGGCGGAGGGGTTGGGCCGCCGCCCTCGGCTCGCTCACAGGTTCCGCGCCCTCGCGCTGCCTCGGCCTCTCGCGCGGGCTGGCGAAATTTAGAGGCCACTTAGCTGAACCTGAAACACTTTCACTCTGGATTTTTGTTCTTATTTTTAATAGAGCCCCCTCGAGTGACGTCGCGGGCCGGTCTCCTGGACACGTGCCTCGGACCAATGGGCGCGGCGCCGCTCGCCCACGTGACCCGTCGGCGGCCGCTTGGTGACAGGAGCCCGCCCGCTGCCCCCTCCTCCCCCGCAGTCCCTCCCCTCCCCTCCCCTCCCCTTAAAGCGGCCGTGTCCTCACCGCTCCCGGATGCATGAAAATGAGGTTTGCCAGCAGAGCGAGCCCCTAAACACAGCGAGACCCCGGGACGGCGTCGTCTTCTCTCGCTTTCGCTTTCGCTTCCCACTTCATTGATTTGAGAAACCACTGCAACAGCCCCGCCAAGTCACTGTATTACGTATTTAAGTGCGCGCGCTATAAGATTGCTATTTTTAACATTTCCATATTGTTTACTGTGGGGGAAAAATCCCACAATTCTTTGCACAAAAATGCATAAATAATATTAAATGAATAGCCGAGATACAAAGGGACTTTTGCAGTCCGCTTTACTTGCTGGTGGAGAGGGACATTGTCACTTACGTTTGACTTTGGTAACCCTGGCAGCTTCACTCTTAAATGAAGAACTGGTGAGCAGGACCCCTTCTTCTTTAGACACTTATTGTAAGTGTGTGTGTGTGTTTGTGTGTGTGTGTATGCAGGGAGGCGTGTGCGTATGGTAGAATTCTACCCGGGACACCAGATTTTCATGAAACACGTATATAGATCCGGAAGAGCGCGGCAGTATGGTTAGGGGCTCAGTTTGAGGAGAGGAGAAATAAAGAAGCATCGTGGATTATAATTGAATCTTCTTTTAGGAAATAAGAGAAGGGTCGACCATTCGGTGAAACCCTTAAAACAATTCTGAGAGGAAATACACCCGAGAGCAGCTGCCACCTCCTCCTCCCAACCCCCTCCTTCCGACACCCCCCCCCCAACGTCTCTACCCTGATTAAGGGGTTACCAGGCCGTTCCCTTCATTTTCTTTGTCTTCAAATCATTCAAACTAGTTTCGAAGAGGAGCAGGGCCAGTTTGAAAGGGAATTAAGAATAAAATGGTGAAGTGGGGGAACGGACAGCGGGGTCAGCCCAATTTGTTTCTCCCTCCTGTTTTCTCTGACACTTTCTAAACTTCTTTTCCAGTTGTTGTCAGAAGGTGCAACAAGAACTTCTGTTTTCTTTTCTCTTCCCTCTTTTCCCTCACGGTCCTTCTTTCTTCTTTACCACCGGGCGCAGACTTTCCACCCAACACCCATCGTTAGTCCAGAAGCGCCTGCTCATCATTTAAAATGCATTTTATGTAAATGTATGAACCTCAAGAAACATCCAAAAGGGCAACTCTGAGGGTGAGTGAACATTCGGAAATAGAAATACACTAGGAAGAACGGGTTGGGAGCGGGGGGAGTGGATAAGAGGGAGAGAAAAGCCAGGACGGCCCTAGGTATGGAAGAGGGAGACTGGCCCGCGACGCGGCGGGGCCTGGCACTCGGCGGTCTCGGGAGGTGCGGAGCTTCCGAGACCCACAGGGGCACCAAGCCCGGACCCGAGGCAGGCAATCAAGGAGCTGCCAGGCCTAGAGAGAATGGGGTGGGGCTGGGCCAGAAGCTGCCCCAGGCAGTCGGAGGAACCAGGTGGCCCCTAAGGCGTGAAAATTATACCTTAGCCAGGTCACTTCTCTTCTAGCCTCCCACCCATGTCCTTCTATCTCTGGCTAAACTATACCCAACTCCAGGTTCCCGAGTTCTGGAAAGGGGCAAGAAGCAACAGTTACCAAGGCACTGCTCCAGGGAAAATTAACACACCGAGGGGTGGGCTGAGTAGAAGGGCACCCTGGGAGCAGATACTGGGCTAGGATCACCCTGCGGCTAAAGGAAGCTAGGGTGAGGGAAGGATGGGGGTCCACAGCGCTCTGGAGACAGGAGGGTGGAGGGTCAGCCGTCCTCTGTGGCCCTTAGACAAACTGGGAAGCCACTTCTCATTTGGGGTGACTCATCTCTCCATCTGCCTCCCTCCGCTTTCCCCCCATTGGAGGGCTCTGCACCAAATTATCTCCCGAGGCACCACACATGCTAGGTAGGATTCCTCTAAATCTTAAAAATCAAAATCCCAGGGAAATGGGGCTGGTGATTGTTTATGGAAACACCCTATTGACACGTGTTTATGCCCTCTCTCTCTCTCTCTCTCTCTCTCTGTGTGTGTGTGTGTGTGTGTGTGTGTGTGTGTGAGTATGTGCTTTGAGAACTTCCTTCAACTCAGAGAACCCTCAATCATTCCCAGGCAGGAAATGGGCAAGTCCAATTACTCAGAATCTCCTGACTGAGGTGGGTGGTGGGAAGAAGGGATGTTTTGCTTTCTGCTAAGTTATACGAAGTTAATTTCTGCACCTGTCCCATGAAAACCAATTCGTACCTCTCCTGAGTACTTTCTAATACTTCTAGTATTACTACAGCCTCTGATTGCTCTAGCATTGTTAGCTCAAGGTGCTGGACTTGAGCTGTGTTCATTCCTGTCACCCAGACCCAAATTCATGGCTGCAGCATAAACTCTGAGCGCCTGTTATCTCCCAGACAAACATAGCCTGTTCTTTGGACACCCAGGTCTTCAGGCTGCACTGTCACTCTGGTTTGAGTTAAAAGGGAATTCCTTAGAAGCCTTGGACTTGGGTTGCTGACCAGGAGGTGGGGGTGCGGGAGGGATTGAGTGAGGAGAGAAATAATGAGAGGAGGCTCAGACTACCCAAAGCGGACCCAAACATGAAAATAATTCCTGGGCAGAGAGTCCCTTTCCAGTGCACCCATCCAAAACACGAGGATGGACGGTGAAGGCATCTGGGCCCAAGCTACAGAAAGTTATGTTTGCCTGGGATGGGGGTGGGGGTGGGGGTGGGGGGGGTCCCAAGTCTTACAAACTCAGAATTCGCCTGTCTCCGGAAGCTTCTAAAACATGCTAACACTCCAGGCCAAGGCTTTGAGGCCCAACCCCTCACTCCTCACACTCAACCTGGAACATGCTCCGGCTGTGCTTTGTGGGATCCAGGGAGAGTCGGTATTTTCAGGTCTCTCCTCTGGGACCGGGGGTCTGTGGAGCGCCGAGACTCCAGCCCTGGCTCTTGGCGGCCTTGCGCAGCCAGCTAGATGGGCTTCTCCACTTTCCCAACCCCAGCCCGGCTGCCGCCGTTGCCTTCCTGCTTTTCCGCGCGCGGCTACGTGAGACCATCCTCGGACATTTGTTTCTCTCTGAATGTAAAGTGAGGGGCCTGGTACAAGAAACCCCTGTTTTCCCTTCTCTTGTCACCGGAGATCAGGACAATGTCCGCAAACCACCCGCTTACACAGTACTGTCCTCCATATTTCCCGGGTTATCTGCAAAAATAGGGGTCTCGGAGAGTATAAAAAGGAAAGAAACCTCCCAGTCACGATGAGTTTCATAAAACTAATGCGAGTATTGCAAATAAAATCTCGGTACATGGCTCCGGATGACAGCAGCGCTCTCGGAAACGCTGCTGTGCCCGGCTGCGGAGACAGCCTTCCGATTTGTTCTTAAAACGAGCCCCGAGGAGGGCGATTTTTCCGTCCGCTCTGCTGTCCTCACTTTCCACATTTATCTAGGTTGCTGTTGGTGAAGCTCGGAAATAACGGAAACAACTAAAGCGGTATTCTCTTGCTGGGGTCATCTGTCACTCGGTTGGTAGAGATACCCAATAATTCCGGAGAGGGAAATCTCAATCAGAAACATAGGCCGGTCGTGCACCGCGCGGCTGAGCGAGAGTGGAGCCCTGCACGGCGGGACCCCGGGCGCCGGGCCCGGGGATTTAAGGCGGAAGGAAGGAGAAATGCCTCCGGCCTGGGCAGAGAGCCACCCTAAGCTCCTGGTGCCGCCGCCCCGACCCAGGCCTGCAGACAAAGACCGAAATGCAGGGGCGCGGGGAAGACGAAGGGCTGCATGGTGCCGGAGCAGGCGAGACCAATGTTGAGTATCTATTCTCATCTCCCAACGACGAAGAGGACAGACCTACAGACCCACTGAGCGAATTCGGGGGCCAGGATGGGATAGGCTCTTGCTCCGGGTCAGGAACCACGTCCTAATAACCCCAGGAAGAAAGTGGGTAAAAGCAACTGTGGCAGGCCGGGAAGGGTCCCCTATGTCTTAGGGTTTGGGAGTGCTCATGCCTTTATGTAGCATCTCCCTGGGTCCAGCCCAAGGACCATCAGGGGCTCGTAGCTATGCAGAGGAGCAGCGCCCCGCCCTGCCGAGCCCAGTCTGTAGGCTGGTGCCCTAGAGAGGCTCAGCCAGGGAAGGCGGCGGTCATTGGCATTTCCCATCCGGGGATCTGCTTGGAGAGCTGGAGAAGAAGCAGCAGCTTTGAGCAAAAGCTCCCTGAACGTTGGGGAAATGGAGTGGGTGAGACACTTACCCAGGATCCTCCCGGCCAAGAGGAAAGGACAGTGCTAGCCTGGAGAAGCTGGGGAGAAGGGAGTAGGTCTCCAGAGCTGAAGATTAAAGATGCAGGAAACTGCCCCTAACCTGTTTTCTCATGAAAACAGAAGTTTCCCAAGGAGAATACCCATGGATCATTCTAGTAAACCCCATACACCCCAAAATTCCATTCTGCTCTAGTCCCGCGGTGGACCCTCCCTTGGCACTTCTCTAGGGCAGTTAACGTGACTGTCTTTGGGAATCACTTTGCACCCTTGGGGTTCCCTCTTCTGGTCTCTCGCTCGGTTGCATTGCTGTTCTTAATTCTGGTGGAATTCGGATCCCTCTGGAAGTTGGGCCCACTTTAACTGGAGGTCAACCACAGCATCTCTGCCAAATTGGCCCACACCCTGGAGTCTGGGGTTGGGGTCTTTTCTGAGAAGGCTGCGTGTATCATCATTACCTAACATCTCTACTATGATGAAAATAGCCTCTCGGAATTGCAGCAAACCAGAAGAAATGGCACATTCCAAACAATCTGGAAGTGAACAATAAAATTAGTTTGGCAAAGAAATTTGCAGAATGGCACCTAAAACTTGATTTAGCTCAGAACACCAGCACAAAGGAAAAACATAAAAGGATAATGAGCTAAAAAGAAAGAAAAAAGAGAAATCAGCTATCCACAGCAATCTTACAATCATTCACAAATGGTGGAAGAAATACTACCATCCTCTTTTTGACCTTTGAAAGAAAACAAGAACTTCAAAAGGAACTTCTGAAACAGCTGCTTCACCTTAAGAGGCATGGAGTTTCTTTTCCTCTCTTTCTTTTACTAACAGCCACAGGTAATTACAGAGAAGTTTAGCGTAAACTTCTCTATGCTGCCTTTCCATTTTTTCCATAAATATGATTTGAGAAGCCAGAAGATTTCCAGAATTTTAGATAACTACAGGTTTAACTGAAATCATCCAGATTCCAGTCCAAAACCACCACCACCACAACAAAACAAAACAAAACAAAAACAGAAACAAAAAACTACCGAAAAGCTAGTTAGATAAATATTCATTAATCTAGGTTTAATGTAAAGAAGAAAATATCTAAACCACCCCCTCCCAAAATATCAACAACTGAACAGTGCTTACTTGGGGAGCCCACATGGAGTTAGTTATATACGGGTCAATTTGGGGAAGACAGATCTTTTAAAGCACACTTACTTTCAAGCCATGGCATTGCTTTCTTTCTTCCCTTTATAAAATAGAAAATATATCAAAATATGTAGTTTATGTAAAAGGATGAATCTAAATTATGAGTTGAATCAAACAATTCCTATAATTAATTAAACTATTCATTGATTTTACTGAATTCAGCAAAGTTGGTAATTTCTTTTGAATGGGCATAATTAATTTATGTACAAACTTGCATGATATGTGGGACATATCCATGTACCTACTCAATTCCTGTGTTATTTAACACAGTATACAAACACACTCATGTGAAGCATGGTGACTTTTTATAAATACAAATGTTCAGTAACGAGCTTTGCAGATACACACAAGGTTGTGGCACTAGCATCATGCTTGAGTTGTGGGTGCTTTGCCTTAGTTGCTTCCTGCAAAGCAGTATTTACCAAGGTCCAAAGGACCCTTCCTTGGGCACGTATCCTTTAGCATGCTTACTGGGCTCATAGGACCAGTCCGTGACCCTGGCCTGGCCTTACTCCGTCTTTCTGCCTCTTCTGTTTCCTTTGAGAAAAAAGTCTAGCAAAGAAATATTTTAAAGTTAGGGCACATAATAGAAGTGTACACTTTCTTCTCCCCCAATTTCCCCCTTTCCTAGATCCTGCGCGAAAAATACTCCATTTCCCTTCAGGTATATCTTCATGTTGTATTCTATTTTACAGTCTCAGGATTTTGTGTTTGTGTCTCAGGTCAGCTAATCCCTTAAGACACAACAGCCTCTGCGGTGACGGTAAAGTTCAGCAACTCTATACCATTTGGAGTATTAACACCGGGTACGAAAGAGAAATGGGATATGCACGAGGATTTCCCACATATGTAGCTAATACCCTTAAATTCCTCGGGATTTACACCTCCACATCTACCGGGAGCTAGATATGCGGACTGTTCTAATTAACTGCCTGCTTTTAGTTCTCAGATCGCATTGTGAGGACTAACTGTGACGGCGGCGCAACCCCTCGATTACAGATGTTTGGAGGCCGCGCCTGGACGGGGTGGGGCGCCGGCTCTGAGCATGCTGCCAACCGCGACTTGAGTGTTTGGCATGGAAGGATGGCAGGCGAGCTCCCAGGGAAAAGCATGGGTTGCCAAAACAAAACAAGACACTTTGGGAGAAACTTAGTGTTTTTTTTTTTTTTTCTGTCTTATTTGCAGATACTAGTTCAGCTTATACATGTCCAAAGCAGCCTTGACAGTCTCAGGCCTTGGAAACAGAATGTGAAATCCAGTGTGGTTCAGTTTGAAACCCCGCTCCGGTTGCAACTCTTCGGCAATCGGTGACCAGAATGGATTTCGAATCAAAAGGTAAATCCCTAAAAGGAGGCCTGCCAGGGTCCAAAGATGAGCCGGAATACATGCTTTAGCCCTTCTGCGCGGAGGAGAAACTTCTTTCCTCAGTGAAATCAACTCCGAGAAAACAAACAAAAACCGAGAGGAATGAAAGGGGGTATGACCCTGTGCACGTTAAGTAACTAGCCCGGGCTCGAGGAGAGCTCCCTCTCCGGGAAAGGAGGCGCCTCGCAATTGTAGGCTCGCTGGGACAGGTTCCGGGCGGGTTCGGGGCGTTGTGCCCAGGTGTCGCTCGGTCCCGGCGGGGGTGGCTCCTAGGCCGCATTCTTGCAGGAACACACTGAGGTCCAGTCTGCTCTGCGTAGCGGGATGGGGGAGGGGGACCCACGCTCCCCGCATCACCTTGGAATGACTGGGCAGTGGCTCGGTGCAAGCACCGGGCCTGACGCTTATTTAAGCCACTAAACACAAGTCTTCACCATTCAGGGGAGAGATAAACCGCTGGGGAAGTTGTCTCCATTTAGGAGGTGGAGGTGGGGGGAGCCCTGCTTTGGATTTTGACTCCGTGCCTCCGCAGCGCCCGCCTAGCCGAGCTCGCACGCACGGCCGGGAGCAGGCTGTAAACGTGTGTGGACGGTTGGGTGTGTGAGCGCGGGAGTTTACCAGCTCGGATGTGACACTGTCTCTTCCAAAATTAGCTGTTTCTAACGGCGGCGAGTCTCCTCTACTCCTCTTTGAACTCTCCTCTCCCCACCTTCGCCGCTGCACCTGCTTGGTTGAGTTCCTTTTAGGAACTTCAAGTCTGAGACCCCAGGAGAGTCCCTGGATCACCCCCGGAGCTGGTTTCCTCCAAAGATCGAGGAAAGCCAGGCCTGTTTCCCCACCCCCATCTAAGTAAGTAGCGAAATACTTGGCGAACATCTTGCATCCCCTGCTCCTTTCCTAATCTTATCCGAGGCCGGAGCAGAGCTTTTAAGGCGATAATTCCTAGTGACTTTCGCTAGCTACCTGCGATTTCTCGCGGAGTAGACTCACGTCACAGAGAGGGAGGGAGGGGGCGCTGTAGCTCCGGCGCAGGACCCCGGGCCCCGGGAGGCGGGAGGACAGTGCACACTGGTGCCCTCCGCGCTCGGAGCCGGTTGCTGGGTGATGCTGCCCTGACCGCACTCTATCTTTTAAGGAGGAGGGGGGCCCCGATTCCATCCGTACTCTTGGCTCTACCCTCTACAACCGGTCAGGAAGTGCCCGGGAGTCAGAGTCCGGGATTCTGGGGGCAGACTGGACTTGGGAACTTTTCCTGAGTTGAAAGCACCCAGCGCCAGGCTCAACCGGCTTGGGAGCATCCAGGGGCAGCCTCCCCCCAAGGCCGTGCAGCGCGCCCGGGCGGCCGGGGGCGCGGATTTGTGAATGAACCGCTGAGCTCTTTGCCAGCTCATAGATCAGAGGGCTGCGATCGCTCCACCGACGTGGTCCAATGAGTCGCTGCAATATCTGCTTAGCGACAAAGCAGGGGGCACGGTTGGGACTCGCCGGTTCCGCCCTGCACCCGGGGCTGAGACGTGGGGAGGGGGATAGAAAAAAAAGGCAGGAACTTCAAAGCTAGGTTGTCCCGACTCAGCGTAAAGGGTTGGCTTTCCCAGGACAAGATTTTTAAATAATGTTCCCCCCAACCCCCCCAGTTCTGAAGGCATTCCTAACTGAAGTGATAGGGAATGAGCTTCCGGCCGCTTCTGTATCCTCCCCTCGACAGTCTTTCGCGTTCCCGCGGGGATATTGGAGGGATCACAGCCCCGAGACCTAATCCTGTTACTTCCCGGCGCGGGTCTGCAAGGCCTTCCGGGTCGGGCTGGACTTGCTTCACTAAGTAGCTGTGTTATTCAAAAGTCTCTCCTAGCTCCAGTTCCCACCTTTTAAAATTAAAGTCTTTCACCGCCTCCCTAGTATTCTCGGTGTTGGAACCGGGGTGGAACAGACCCCCTCGTGTGTAGGGGATTCTCTACCTCGCAGCTTGTAGATACCGAGAGTCCCCTCTTCAGAAAGAAAGCAGGCAACAAATACCGAAGGCTGCGAGCGTGCGCGATCACGAACTCGGCTTCCCCCCTTTCTCCTAGGTAAAAGTCTTGATAGCATTTTCGAAGACCCCCCTCGGCATTACCAAAACCTCACATTTTCAGGTGGTGTACAATTTTCTGGAGAACCGTGGAGAAGGAGGAGGAGAGAAGATGGGGGTGCAGTGGGGGTAGGGAAGTTGCTTAAATGAAAGGAGAACGAGGTCAGAGGTGAGAGATTAAGGCTTGGTGATCCCTCATCCTCACCGGCCCAGGGCGGGAATCACAAGAGCAGGAGGTGCTGACATCTTTTTTTTTTTTTTTTTAAGCAGTTTTATTGAGATATAGTCACATACCAGACAATCCATCCAAAATGTGCAAACAGTGACTTTTAGTATAATCACAGAGTGGTGCATTCACCACCCACAATAAATTTTTAGAACATTTTCATTACGCCAAAAAGAAAAAACCACACCCTGTAGCAGTCACCTCTCAATCCCGAGACCTTCCCTAGCCCCATACATAACCACTAATCTAATTCTGTCTCTAGAAATTTATTTATATTTACATTTTATATAAATGGAATTTATATAAATATGTAACCCTTTGTATCTGGTTTCTATCACGTAGCATAATGTTATTTTTAATTATTGTAATTTTTTTTTAAATTAGAGAAGTAGGTTTATAGAAAAGCCATGGAAAAATACAACATTCCCACATACCTCCGCATTGTTGAAACTTTGCATTAGTATGGTACCTTTGTTACTGTTGATGAAAGAATATTAAAATATCATGGGGGCGGTGCACCCGTGGCTCAGTGACAGAATTCTCAGCTGCCATACCAGAGACCCGGGTTTGATTTCCAGTGCCTGGCCATGCCAAAAAATAGAAAAGAAAAAAATATTACGGTTAACTATAGTTCATCATTTACATTTGGTGTATTTCCCCCCATATACCACCTTATTATTAACATCTTGTAATAGAACATCTCATACATTTGTTGTGATTCATGAAAGAACATTTTTATATTTGTACTATTAACCACAGTCCATCCACAACAGGGTTTAATGTTATTCAGTCCCATGTTTTGTAGTCTAACTTTCTTTCTAGTAATATACATGACCCAAAGCTTTCTGTTTCAACCACATTACAAACATAATTCAGCACTGTTAATTACACTCACAAGAATGTGCTACCATCATTACTATCCTTTCCCAACATTTACAATCTACCTAAATAGAAATTCTGCACAAATTTAGCATCAGCTCCCCATTCTCTACTCCCGTTCTATCTCCTGGTAACCTATATTCTAGAGTCTATCTCTTATGAGTTTGCTTATTATAATCAGTTCATATCAGTGAGATCATATAGTCTTTGTCTTTTTGTGTTTGGCTTTTTCACTCAACATAACATCTTCAGGGTTCATCCATGTTGTCACATGCATGAGGACTTCATTCCTTCTTACAGCTGAATATTCTATTATGTGTTTATACCACATTTTATTTATCTTTTCATTGGTTGATGGACACTGGGGTTGGCTCCATAATTTGGCAATTGTGAATAATGCAACTATGAAAATCAGTGTGCAAATGTCTGTTCAAGATCTGCTTTCAATTCTTCTGACTATATACCTAGTAGCAAGATTGCTGGATCACGTGGCAATTCTCTACTTAGCTTCTTAGGAATTATCAAACTGTTTTCCACAGCAGCTCCACCATTTTATATTCCCACCAGCAGTGAATAGTTTCTCCATGTCCTCTCCAACATTGTAATTTTTTTTTTTTGGTAGTGGCCTTTCTGGTAGGTGTGAAATGATATCTCATTGTGGTTTTGCTTTGCATTTCCATAGTAGTTAGTGATGCTGATCATCTTTTTATGTGCTTCTTAGCCTTTTGTATTTCCTTTTTGGAAAAATGTTTGTTCAAGTCTTTTGTCATTTTTTAAACTGGGTTGTTTGTCTTTATTTTTGAGTTGTAGGATTTCTTTATATATTCTGGATATTAAACTCTTATCAGATATATGGTTTCCAAATATTTTCTCCTGTTGAGTATATTGCCTTTTCACTTTCTTGACAACGTCCTTTGATGTGCAAATGTTTTTAGTTTTGAGGAGGTCCCACTTATCTATTTTGCTTGCTTTTTGGGTATAAAGTCTAAGAAACCATTGACTACCACCACATCCTGAAGATGCTTTCCTATATTTTCTTCTAGGAGTTTTATGAGCCTGGTTCTTATATTTAGGTCTTTGATCCATTTTGAGTTAATTTTTGTATAAGGTGTGAGATAGGGGTCCTCTTTTATTTTTTTGGATCTGGATATCTATTTCTCCCAGCACCATTTATTGAAGATACTGTTCTGTCCCAGTTGAGTGGATTTGGCAGTCTTGTCAAATATCAACTGACCATAGCTCTGAGGGTCTATTTCTGAACTCTCAATTCGATTCCATTGGTCTACATATTTATCTTTATGACAGTATCATGGTGTTTTGACCACTGTAGTTTTGTAATATGTATTAAAGTCAGGAAGTATGAGTCCTTCAACTTAATTATTCTTTTTTCAAAATTTTTTGGCTATTTGGTGGTCCCTTAACATTCCATATAAATTTGATGCTTGGCCTTTCCATTTCTGCAAATTAGGCTGTTGGAATTTTGTTTGGGATTGCATTGAATTTGTAAATCAATTTGTGTAGAATTGAAATCTTAACAATATTTAGTTTTCCAATCCATGAACATGGAATGTCCTTCCGTTTATTTAAGTCTTCTTTAATTATTTTTAGCAATGCTTTGTAGTTTCTGTGTACAAGTCCTTTACATCCCTGGTTAAATTTATTCCTAGATATACGACTCTTTTACTTGCACTTGTAAATGGAATTTTTTATTGATTTCCTCCCCAGATAGCTCATTACTAGTGTATAGAAACACTACTGATTTTGTATCCCATCACTTTGTTAAACTCATTTACTAGCTTACTTATAGATTCTTCAGGATTTTCTAAAGATAGGATCATGTCATCTGCAAATAATGAAAGTTTTACCTTTGCCTTTTCAATTAGCATGTCTTTTATTTCTTTTTCTTCTCTAACTGCTCTAGCTAAAACTTCTAGTACAATGGTGAATAAGAGTGGTGACAGTGGGCATCCTTATCTTGTTCCAGATCCTAGAGGGAAACCTTTCAATCTTTCACCATAGCATACAATATTAGCTGTGGTGTGCTTTTTTTCAAATTTTCTATTTCCTTATTGATCCTCTGTCCAGATGATCTATCTATTGATTGGCATGGTATATTGAAATCTCCAACTATTATTGTAGAGAGAGCTTTCTCCCTTCAGTTTTGCCAGTGTGTGCTTCCTGTATTTTGTGACACCACAATTAGGTCATAAATATTTATGATGTTATTTCTCCTGGTGCATTGCCCCTTTATTAATATGTAATGTTCTTCTTTGTCTCTTATAACAGTTTTGCATTTAAAGTCCTTTTTTTTTTATATTAGCATAGCTCCTCCACCTCTTTTTTGGTTACTGTTTGTTTGTAATCCAATGTTATTATTCTAAAGACGATACTTACTTCAACCATTCTATCTTTTGGTTTTTAATATGTCATATCTTATTTTTGTCTCTCTTTTTTCCTTTTAGTTATCCTTACTGATAACCTTCATTTCTATACTCTCCTCCAAGCCTTTCTCTCCTGTTTGTTTGTTTATTTCCTTTCAGCCTACAGAACTCCCTTTAGAATTTATTGTAGGGCAGATCTCATGAGCAACAATTTTCTCAGCTTCTGTTTATCTGTGAATATTTTAAACTTTCCTTCTTTTTTTTTTGTATGCTGTGTAGTGGGGGGGGGGTCATATTCTTTTTCCATGTGAATATCCTGTTATTGCAGCACCATTTGTTGAGTTCTTTTTTTTTGGGGGGGGGAGGGGGAGAAGTGCATGGGCCTGGAATCAAACCTCGTCTCCCATATGGCAGACAAGAATTTTACCACTGAAATACCCTTGCACCCTATTCCCTCATTTTTGAAGACCAGTATTACCAGCTAAAGAATTCTTGGCTGGCATTTTTTCTCTTTCAGTACTTTAAATATATCATACCATTGCCTTCTCACCTCTATGGTTTCTGATGAGAAATTGACACTTAGTCTTTTTATGGTTTCCTTATATGTGATGTATCACTTTTCTCTTGATGCTTTCAGGATTCTCTTGTTATCTTTGGAACTTGACATTCTGATTAATATGCGTCTCACAGTAGGTCTATTAGGATTTTCTGTTTGGTGTACATTGTACTTCTTGGTCATGTATATTTATGTCTCTCACAAGAGTTGGGAAATTTTCAACCATTATTTCCTCAAATATTCTTTCTGCACCCTTTCCCTTCTCTTCTCCTTCTAGGACATTTATAATGTATATTTTTGTGCATTTCATGCTGTCAAATCCCTGAGACACTGCTCAATTTTTTTCTATTATTTTCTCTATCTGTTCCTCTGTTTAATTAGGATTGCCCTGTTTTCTAGTTCACTGATTCTTTCTTCTGCCTGTTCAAATCTGCTGTTTTATGCCTCTCGTGTATTTTTAATCTTTTATTTTTGCCTTTCTTTCCATAATTTTTGTTATGTTTATTTATTTTTCTTTTTAATTTTTAAATTATTATTTGTTTTTAGGTTATTTATTTTTTGTTTTTGTTATGTTTAGCTCTATACTTTCAAATTCTTCTTTATGCTCACCTAGTGTTTTCTTAATATGCTTTATCTTTTTAATCATATTTTCTTTCATCTCCTTGAATTGATTTAGGAGATTTGTTTGAACATTGTTGATTAGTTGTTTCAAGTTCTGTGACTCTTCCACAGTTTTAAGTTGTTCCTTTAACTGGGCCATAGCTTCCTGTTTCTTAGCATGGTTGCAATTTTTTTTTTTCAAAGAGAGAAAGAATTTTTTACTAGGCATGTAGTAGGAAGCAGCCCCAAATCTCCCCAAACTACAGTAATTAAAAAAAAAAAGAGATAAAAAATACACTAGAGGCATAAAACAACAGATTTTAACAGGCAGAAGAAAGAATCACTGAACTAGAAAACAGGGCAATCAGAATCAGACAGAAGAACAGATAGAGAAAATAATAGAAAAATTGAGCAGTGTCTCAGGGATTTGAGGGCATGAAATGCACAAAAATACGCATCATAAAGGTCACCTGTCAGGCGGGCCAACTTTGGGTAAATCTGGTCTCGGATTATTAAGATAATTTCAGACTTGGGGGTGGGTTAGTTCTGCGTGGACACAAGACCCTTCATTAACAAACATAAGGGGCTATCTTTAGTGATTACCAGACTCTTAAGTTGAAAAACTGGATAACTGCGTACAGAAGAAGGTTAGTCATAAGGTTTTTACAATCATAGGGGCAGAAGATAAAGGCTATACAGTCATTATCAGAGATCAAGGCAGCTGCCTTACAATTTAGTGATTTCAAGAGTTTCCCTCTGTCTACTCCAATATACCAGAAAGCAAAAAGGAATATTTATATAATGATTCAGCAATCAAAATCATCCCTTAAATCCTAATTACTCAGTTACAATTCTTCCCTCTCATTTGATAATTATCTCTCAATCTTGAGGAATATCTGGGCGACATCTCTCCAACTGCTTCAAGGCTGAAAAGGGGCGTTGTTTTTTACTAAGGGGCAAAGAGATGAACCGATGAAACTGGTTGTTAATCTTGGAGAGTCCAGTATCTCTGGGTTTCAGGTCTTCTCTGGCATTGGAATAATCTGGAGGTTTCAAGTCTCTGAAAAATAAACTTAATAAGTACAATCTTATATAGACAGGCTATCTTTCAGGGTTTCTGGGAACACTGTTGGTTGGGGGTTGCCATATTGTGGCAGATTGCAATATCTGGCTGAAATTTGCATAAGAGTAATCTCCAGAATGACCTCTTGACTTGATTTCTTTACCCCCTTTTGGTCAACTAATCCATGATTCCAGGGCCAGGCTCATCCTTAGAACTTATGTCTCATGATGATGATTTGCAATTTTTTGCTGATATCTAGACATCTGATTGTCTTGATGAGGTTACTCTGAAAGTCAGTTTTTCTCTCTTGCCTAGGGTTTCATTGTTGATTGGCTTTGTGTTTAAGCTCTTATTTGGCACTTGATTCAACTTTTTCTAGATCTTTAGAATGCCTAGAATTAACAGGTCAGATTTTTCCAGCTCTTCTTCGTCTGATTCTTACCTTGGATATGCAGTACCATTTTTAAGATTGCACTATTTGTCCAATTACTTACAGCCCAGGAGAAAGCTTCTTTTCCTTGGTTCCTTCTCTGGGATCTTGAACCATTCCCTTTGTTTTGCTTCTATAGTTTTTTCTTTTTAGCCTTCCTTTCATTCCCTTTAGCTGCTTTTGCCTGGAGGACAAATTCTTGGAAGAGTGTCACCCAGAGAGGACTTTCCAAAGTCGATATTTTCCAGCCAATGAAGGGGCCATGAAGGGACCTTAGACTAGCTCCAGGAGATCTGAGGAGAGGGGCAGGAAAGGCACCAGAAACCTTTTTGATGAATCCCTGAAGCTGTGCTTTCTTGGCCTGCCCAGCAGATGGTGCTTTTTGGAGACACTGTGTTCTATGCAGCTCTAAGGAGGTACTGTGTCTATAAACCTCCATGGCATCTGCCCTTGTTGGGGGTGGGATTGAAACAATGACCATGTCCATTCCTGTCTGGGGTGGGCTGAAGTGACAGCTCAGAGCCAGAAATCTGAATCCACTGATCAAAAGCTGTGATGAGGGCTGGGCCATGCCTCCCTCCCCCAACCCCTACTCCCCATTCTTGGGGAAGAAGATTTCCAAGTCCCTTTCTGTCCACAGCATTGAGCCAAGGACTGGACCCTGAGGTGGCCCACATTGAGAGTTGGGGCACTCACCATGGGAAGAGCTACTCACAGCTCTTTACAGTTTTTCCAGCCCTTCCTCCTGCTCTTTCCTGCTTCCCTGACCTCCAGATTCCTGGAACAATTATTTCAGGCAGTTTCTGTCTGTCCCCTATCTGTTTTGGAAGAGGAATGAGTCCTGGAACTCCCTACTCTGCCATCTTCCCCAGAAGTTCTTCAAATTAAATTAATTTTTAATTCATTCTTGTTTTTCTCTTTATGGAGGAGGGATTTTTCTTAATATACCCATGAGGAAATTCTTCAGCCAGAAGTAATTGTTCTGGGTAGAAATTATCATGAGCATAATGGCTCACACCAGTTAGTTCACACAGATGTGCTCCTTTCACCTTTGAGCCAAGAAGTTCTGAATCAGTGTTTCTGCTGTGGGTGAGTCCATCAGGGTCACATTGTTTGCATCCCAGCCTGCAGCAGCTGGGCCTGGGGCATCCAAGCTGAGGCAGCTGGGCCTGTGGCATCTGAGCTTGCAGAAGTTGGGCCTGATGCACCCGATGGCCCTGACATCTTTTAAAAAAAGATGATTTTGAGGGGGATGGAAGGAGTCCAATGAAGACAGAGGTAGAAATCTAAATCCGAATGATCAGATTCTTCCAAAAGTGGGAGAGAGAGAGCAGAAGAGAACAAGATCTTGGAGAATCCAGGTGTTAGTGGTAAAAGGGACCTAGAAGAAGAAATGGAAAATCTTTTATCTCTGATGCTTCAGCGTCCCAGGTGATAGCTGTACCTGCAAGATGCAAAGGCAGGAGGCTTTCCTGCTGTGAAGGGCAGCACTGTGTTCACTCCCTTATACCCCAATTAGAGCAAACTCAGTTACTACCCTTGCTCAGCAGGAAATATGCACTATCATCACCAAAGAAGCTCTTGAAGGGACACTTTTGAGCTCCCTTCAGTTGTAGCTCCAGCCTCAGCCTTGCTCCCTCCCACCCACTTCACTCAGGAAGAAGCTCTGAAGCTCCTTCTCTGCTGTGGTCCCTGGTTTCCATTTCCTTGGTCTCGTGGGACTGAGATTGCCCCCTCTGATTCTGGAGAACTTTCTGAAGCCATGGCAGCCAAGAGTAAAAACAACACAGAAGTCTGAAGTTTCCTTCTCCCCATCACCACCATCATCACATGCCCATCCACTTCTTGCCAAAAGGGGTCAAGACTTCACAACTTGGCCAAACTGATGATCCTAAGGTTTACTGTAATTCAGTTACCTAACTGCTTCCTGGACTCTTGAACTTGGAAGTCTAATGGTCATCTCAAGTTTAACATGTCTAAATCAGAATCTTAGAGTCTGTCTCTTCCTCAACCTGCTCTTTGCACAGTTTTTTCCATGCACCCAGTTGCTCTGGCCAAACACTTAGGAGGCACAGATGATTCCTGCACTTCTTCCACATGCCACACCACATCCATTAGCAAGCTCTATTGGCTCTACCTTTGATATTTATCTATGTCCAACCATTTCTGTCATGCCAGCCATTTCATCTCCTACCTAGACGATTGCAGCATCCTCCTAATTGATTTCTTTATCCCTATTATTGTTCCCCTACAGTCTATTCTCTTTCCACAGAGCTTCTAAAAGGCAAACTAGACTGTGCCATATCCTTGGTCAAGATGTATTTCTGTGCACACTGAGCATTAGATACACATCCTTCAAGGGCCTATATGGGCTCCTGCTACATCTCTCACCTGAGGTTCTAACACTCACTTTTCCCTCAGCAAGCTCCAGGCACCCTAATCTTTTTCTGGTTTATGAAACCAGAAGGAAAGATAAACGATAAAGACTGAAATGGTATGATCTTAGAATGCCTAAAATGTACAATGATAGTGACTAAATGTACAAATTAAAAAATGTTTTTGCATGAGGAAGAACAAAGGAATGTCTATATTGCAGTGTTGAAAACAGATATTCATATTTTTTAATTTTTTAAAAATATAACAACATACAAACCTGAACATTCTTACCGTATGATCATTCCATTCTTGGTATATAGAAAACAACTCACAATATCATCACATAGTTGTATATTTATCACCTGGAGGTTATTCTTATGCATTATATAGATAATCCCTTTTTAGGGTTTAAGATGTATTAGAGAGGCTAGAGGGAAGTGCCCGAAACTGTAGAGCCGTGTTCCAGTAGCCATGTTTCTTGAAGATGATTGTATACTGGCCAGTGAAGTTGAGCATCTATTCATATGCCTTCTAGACATTTGTATTTCCTCTTCTGAAAAGTGTCTATACATGTCTTTTGCCCATTTTCTAATTGGATTGTCTTTTTGTTGTTGAGCTGTAGAATCTCTTTATGTGTTCTGGTTATTAAACCCTTATCTGATATGTGCTTTCCAAATATTGTCTCCCATACCATAGGCTGCCTTTTTAATTTTCCTAACAAAGTTACTTGATACACAAAAGCAGATTTCATTTATCTATTTCCCTTTTCATTGTTTGTGCTTTGGGTATAAGGAGGGGAACCACCTCCTATCACAAAATTTATATTTCCCTACATTTTCTTCCAAAAGTTTTGTGTTCTTGGCTGTAATATTTAGATCTTTGATCCATTTTGAGTTAATTTCTGAGTAGGGTGCGAGATATGGGTCCTCTTTCCTTCCTTTGCATATGGATATTCAGTTATCCAAACACCATTTATTGTTTTGTCCCAGTTGAGTTGGCTTGACTGCCTTATCAAAGATGCATGGGTCTATTTCTGAATACTCAATTCAATTCTTTTGGTCAGTATATCTATCTTTATGCCAGTGCCATGCTGTTTTGGCCTTCGTAGCTTTAAAGTCAGGTAGTGTGAGACCTCCCACTTCATTTTTCTTCCTCAAAATATTTTTAGCTATTTGGAGCACCTGCCCTTCCAAATAAATTTTGTTATTGGTTTTTCTATTTCTGCAAAATAAGTTGTTGGGATTTTAATCGGTATTGCATTGAATCTATAAATCAATTTGGATAGAATTGACATCTTAACTATATTTAGTCTTCCAAATCCATGAACAAGTAATGACTTTCCATCTATTTATATCTTCCATACTTTTAGCAATTTCTTATAGTTTTCCATGTATAGGTCTTTTGCATCCTTACTTAAATTTGTGCCTAAATATTTTATTCTTTTGGTTGCTACTGTAAGTGGATATTTTTTCTTGATTTTCTCCTCAAATTGATCATTATCAGTACATAGAAACACTACTGATTCTTGAGTGTTAATCTTGTATCCTACCACTGTGCTGTATTCATTTATTCGCTTTAGTAGCTTTGCTATAGATTTTTCAGGATTTTCAACATGTACTATCATGCCATCTGCAAATAGTGAGCTTTACTCCTTCCTTTCCAATTTGAATGCCTTTTATTTCTTTTTCTTATCTAATTACTCTAGCTAGAACTTCCAGCACAATGTTGAATAATGATGGTGACATTGTCACCTTGTCCTTGTCTTGTTTCTGATCTTAGAGGGTAAGTGTTCAGTCTTTCCCTACTGAGTATGATGTTAGCTGTGGGTTTTTCATATATTCCCTTTATCATGTTGAGGAATTTCCCTTCTATTTCTATCCTTTGATGTGTTTTTATCAAGAAAGAATGTTGAATTTTGTCAAATGCCTTTTCTGCATCAATCAAAATGAACATGTAGTTTTTCTGCTTTGATTTATTGATATGGTGTATTACATTAGTTGATTTCCTTGTGTTGAACCAGTCTTGCATACCTGTAATAAATCTCACTTGTTCATGGTGAATAATTCTTTTAATGTGCTGCTGGGTTTGATTTGCAAGTATTTTATTGAGGATTTTTGCATCTATATTCATTAAAGAGATTGGTCTGTAATTTTCTTTACTTGTAGTATCTTTGTCTGGCTTTGGTATTAGGATGATGTTGGCTTCATAGAATGAGTTAGGTGGCTTTCCCTCCTCTTCAATTTCTTTGAAGAATTTGAGCAAGATTGGTACTAATTCTTTCTTGAATGCTTGGTAGAATTCACATGTGATGCCCTCTGTTCCTGGACTTTTCTTTTTTGGGAGCTTCTTAATGACTGTTTCGATCTCTTTACTTGTGATTGGTTTGTTGAGAACTTCCATTGCTTCTTGAGTCAATGTTGGTTGTTCATGCTTTTCTAGGAAGTGGTCCATTTCATATATGTTGTCTAGTTTATTAGCATATAGTTGCTCATAGTATCCTCTCACTATTTCCTTTTATTTCTTTGCGGTCAGGGGTTATGTCTGCTCTTCTGTTTCTGATTTTTTTTATTTGCATCCTCTCTTTTATTTTTGTCAACCCACCTAAGGGTCCATCAATTTTATTGGTTTTTCTCAAAAAACCAACTTCTGGTTTTGTTGATTTTCTCTATTGTTTTTATATTCTCAATTTCACCTACTTCTGCTCTAATCTTCATTATTTCTTTCTTTTTGTTTGCTTTGGGGTTAGTTTGCTATTCTTTCTCTAGTTCTTCCAGGTGAATAGTCAATTCCTCAGTTTTTGTTCTTTCTTCTTTTTAAATATAGGCATTTAGAGCAATAAGTTTCCTTCTCAGCACTACCTTTGCTGCATCCCATAATTTTTGATATGTTGTGTTTTCATTTCCATTTACCTCAAGATATTTACTGATTTCTCTTATAATTTCTTCCTTGACCCTCTGGTTGTTTAAGAGTGTATTCTTTAGCCTCTATATATTTGTGGATTTTCCAGCCCTCTGTCAGTTACTAATTTTCAACTTCATTCCAGTATGATCAGAGAAAACGTTCTGCATAATTTCAGTCTTTTAAAATTTATTGAGACAAGTTTTGTGACACAGTATATGGTCTATCCTTGAAAATAATCCATGAGCACTTGAGAAAAATGTGTATCCTGATGTTGTGGGTGTAATGTTTTATAAATGTTTATTAAGTCTAGTTCATTTATCATATTATACAAAATCTGTTTCCTTATTGATCCTCTGTCAAGATGTTCTATACATTGATGAGAATGGTGAAGTTAAGTCTCCAACTATTATCATCCGATTCTATTTCTCCCTTCAGTGTTTGCCTCATATATTTTTGGGCAAAAATATATATGATTGTTATGTCTTCTTGAGGAATTGTTCCTTTATTAATATATAGTGTCCTTCTTTGTCTCTTTTAATTGTTTTACATTTGAAGTTTAATTTCTGCGATATTAGTATAGCTATCTCTGCTCTTTTGTTTGCATGAACTATCTTTTTCCAACCTTTCACTTTCAATCTGTTTTTGTCCTTGGGTCTACAGTGAGTCTTTTATAGACAGAATTTAGTCAGATTCTGTTTTCTTTTCTTTTTTTTTTTTAATCCATTCTGCCAGTCTATGTCTTTTGATTGGTAAGTTTAATTCATTGACATTTAATGTTATCACTGTAAAGTCAGTACTTTCTTTTACCATTTTGTCTTTTGGATTTTATATGTCTTATCTTTTTTTTTTTTTTTTTTTTTTTTTTTTTTACCTTTACTGATAGTCTTCATTTCTCTACTCTTCTGCAGACCTCTCTCTCATGTCTTTTCCTTTCCACCTGTAGTGCTCCCTTTAGTATTTCTTGTAGCTCTCTTAGGCGCAAACTCTCTCAGTGACTGCAAATATTTTAAACTCCTCCTCATTTTTGAAGGACAGTTTTGCTGGGGATAGAATTCTTGTCTGGCAGTTTTCCTCTTTCAGAATCTTAAACATATCATATTGCTTCCTTCTTGCCTCCATGTTTTCTTCTGAGAAATCTGCCCATGGTTTTATCATGCTTCCCTTGTATGTGATAGATGCTTTTCTACTGCTGCTTTCAAAATTCTCTTTGTCTTTGACATTTGACAATCTTATTAGTAAGCATCTTGGAGAAGGTCTATTGGATATCTTCTGTTTCAGGTTGCTTTGATTTTTGGATCTGTAATTTTATTTCTTCCATAAAAGATGGGAAATTTTCAATGATTATTTCCTCCACTAGTCTTTCTGCCCCTTATCCCTTCTTGTCTCCTTTTGGGACACCCATAACATGTATATTCCTGTGCTTCATGTTTTCATTCAATTCCCTGAGACCCTGTTCATGTTTTTCCATTCTTTTTCCTCACTCTTTTTTTGTAGGATTTCAGATGTCCTCTTGTTTAGTTCACTAATTTTGTCTTCTGCCTCTTCAAGTCTGCTGTTGTAGGTCTCCATTTTTTAAATCTTTTCTATTGTGCCTTTCATTCCCATGAGTTCTGCTATGTGCTTTTTCAAACTTTTGAGTTCTTCTTTATGTCCTCCCAATGTCTTCTTTTTTTTTTTTTTAAAGTTGCATATGGGCAGGAGGCACCAGGGATCAAACTCCAGACCTCCAGCACGGCAGGTCGGAGCTCTGCCTGCTGAGCCACGGCAGTCACCCCCAATGTCTTCTTTATATCCTTCATCACTTTTCCCATATCTTACTTCGATTCATTGATTTGATTTTTGATGTGATTTTTCATATCTGTTCTAACATCCTTAATTAGTTGTTCAATGCCTGTATCTCATTTGAAATGTTAGTTTGCTTCTTTGACTGGGCCATATCTTCATTTTCCTAGTATGACTTGTTGTTTTTTGCTGGTGTCTAGGCATTTGATTTCCTTAATTAGTTTATTCTGGAAGTCATGTTCACTCTTTTACCTAGGGCTTTCTTGTTGGTTGATTTTGTTCTCTATCTGTTCTTTGGCATTGAGTTCAACTTAATCTAGACCTCTAGCATAGCTTCTGTTTTAACTGATCAGATTTTTTCAGCTCTTGTTTTTCTGGTTCTTACTCTGAATATATGGAACCTTTTTACAAGGAGAATTTCTTCAAATATGGTCGAATCCAGGCAGATTTTCCCAGACTAGACAGGCCCACATCTCAGGAGGATGGTGTAATCAGTATCACGTTTCTCTGAGGGTGAGACCTGGCTGATTATCAAACTTTCCTATGAAACCTGTAGACTCTGTGCTTTTCCTATCCTGCTCAAAATGTGGACATTGTTAGCTTGTAGCTTCCCACTAGCATAAAATGATGTGGTGCCTTTAATTCTCAGCAGCCTCTCCCTGCCAGTGATGTGGTTGAGACAGAGGCTGAGGTAAAAGGTGGCCTTAGGTTACTTCTGTTGTCCAGCCCCTGGGGCCTGAATTTCCTGAAGGAGGGCTACCACTTGAGCTGGCCCTGCCCCCCTTTTATTGGGTGCTCTAGTTTTCAAGCTGCCAGAATGTGATATACCAGAAATGGAACAGCTTTTAAAAAGGGGAATTTATTTAGTTGCAAGTTTAAAGTTCTAAGGCTTTGAAAATGTCCAGATTAAGATACCAACAAGAGGTTACCTTCACTCAAGAAAGGTCAATGAAATTTGGGGTTTCTCTCCAAGCTGGAAGGGCACATGGTGACCTCTGCTAGTTTTCTCTCAGCTTCTTATTTCATGAAGCTCCCCCTGGGGTATCTTCCTTCTTCATCTCCAAAGGTCTCTGGCTATATGGGTTCTGTTGGTTCTGGTGGCTTTTGTGGCTCTCAAGCTTTTTCCAAAATGTGTCCCTCTTAAAGGGCTCCAGTAAGCAATCCCACCTTGAATGGATGGAGACACATCTCCATGGAAACCATCTAATCCAAAGTTACCACCGACAGTTTGGTGGGTCACATCTCCATGGGAACAATCAAAAAGCTCCCACCCAGCAATATTGAATGAGGATTAAAGGACATGGCTTTTTTGGGGTCCACAACAGATTCAAACTAGCACAGACTGTGAGTCAGATTTGGGAATCCACTTGGCTTTGCTGGGAAAGGGGATGATGAGGAGTGGGTAGAGAGAAAAATTAAGGAAGGTGATACTTGAGTTGGGACTAGGACTGCATTCTCCGCAGTCATGTGTGATTACTAAGTACTTGAAATTTGGCTGATGTGACTGAAGAATTGAATTTTTAATTTTATGCAAGTTTAATTTAAATGGAAACAAAAACTGATACTTAATTCCATTATTGGAGAATTTTCAAGTATGTTTGGAACAACTTGGGTATGAGAATATTCTTTTTAGCTGTAAATTTTATAAAATCTAAATACAGATAACATATTTTGAATGAAAATTTATTATCCAAACTTGAAAATGCCATAAATATAAAATTCACACTGGGTGATGAAGATGAAGTACCAAAAAGGAATGGAAAATATTTCATTAATAATTTTTATATTGATTACATGTTGAAATAATATTTTAGATCTATTGGGCTAACTAAATGTATTACTGAAATTAACTTTACCTGTTTCTTCTAAGTTTCCTTAAGGTGGCTGTCTTAGTTTGCAAGGCTGCCATAACAATTACCATTTTATGGTAATTTATCTTGTTGTTGGATTAAACAACAAGAATTTATTGGTTCACACTTTTGGAGGCTACAAGTTCAAAATCAAAGACTTGGCAAGACTTTGCTTTCTCCCTGAAGTCTGCAGCATTTGGGGATGGCTTGCCACAATCCCTGAGGTTCCTTGGCTTGTATCTCTGCCTCAGTCTTATGACAATCTCTATTCCTTGTGCCTGCTCTTCCTTTTTCTCACTAACTTCCAGATTCTGGATCCTCTGGTGTTTCTCTGTGTCTGAATTTCTTCTACTTACAAAGGACTCCAGTAGTATGGATTAGGCTTACCCTGATTCAGTTGGGTCACACCTGAACAGAAAATAGCACCTTCAGAAGGTCTTTTACACATGAGTTCTCACCCAAGATCCTGAGGATGAGAGTTAAGGATATGTTTGTTGGGCACATAACTCAATCTACCCCAGGGGTGACTAGAAAATGTAAAATTACATGTGTGTTTCACATTCTATTTCAATTGGATGGTGCTGGTCTAGAAGGATGAGTCTAAATCCATTAGGGAAAAAGGAAAGAGGGGCAATAATATTAAAAGCCCAGGCAACAGCAGTTGCAAAAGATGAGAGGCTTCAAACTGGGAGCAGTCTGTTCAGGTGGAGCATAAGCAGTCAGTCAGCTTAGGTTGTTTTCTTTCTTGAGGCCAGATGTTGGGAAGTGGAATCAGAGAGGTAGGTAGTGTCCTGATCCCATCGGACTTGCAAGCCTTGATGAGGACCCTGGCCTTTCTGGCAAGTTTCTTAACTTCTCTGTCCTTCAGTTTCCTCATTTGCAAATGGAGGATCATAATAATACTTATACCCCAGTATTGTTTGGGGAAATTAAATAAATTCTCCACACAAAGCACTCACAGCAATGTCTAGCACATGGTAAGTGCCATATAAAGGCCAACTGTTCTTATTGATATTCATCCTAAAGAGAAAAAAAAGTCATTGATGGGTTTCCTGTAGCAAAGAGGCAAGTAATAAAGAGGTAAGTCATTTTTAGAACAGCACTACCCGATTCCAATAGCCATTGGTTCCAGGTAACTTATTTCCATTTTACTTAATGCAATTAAAAATTCAGTTTCTCAGCTTCCCTTGCCCATCTTCAGTGCTCGATAACCACATGTGGCTGGGAACTATTGTATTGGATGGCACAGAAGGGGCATCCTTCCATCATCACAGAAGGAAAAGCACTCGTTCAGGAAGACTCTTTGTGGTAGCAATTTGAAGGATGGTTTGCAGAGGACGGAGCTGGAAGGAACGGCATTAGTGAGGAAACAACTTCTTGAACAATGGCAGCAAAGGTAGGGAGGGCAAAGAAGGATGTAAAATAGAGATATATGGGACCGAAGGAGGAGAAGAGTCTAGGGTAACAGCTGGATGGGAAAGGGGAAGGCAAAAGTAAAATCTTTGAGCATTTTGAATTAGATGAGCATAGGGGACACCCCTGGGAATCAGCAGCTTGCATAGCTGGACAGATTGTAACCAAGAAATCAGGATTTAAAGGATGATTTTGATTGATGAATCATTATATAAATGTTCCTTTTGCTTTTGGGGTTTTAGAATGGACAAGGAAGGGTACCTGGAAGCCCTGAACTGTAATTAAGTTGTTTGGACTTCTGAAAGTATTGTAGAAGCCCTTATCTCTTGTCGAGTGCCTTTGTGATTGTCAGCTGTTATGCCCTTTATCTGGTCATTTTCTTATAGGCCCTAATGATAAGGAAAACAATCATTAACTAGTGTCAGTCCCTTACATTTGTAAATCATCCTCTAAATTCTTCCACTGAAAGATAGATATCTCTGCCTCCTTTCCTGTCAGATTATGTTAACTTATGTTAACAATGTTTTCTTTTCTGTTTTGAACTTCTCCCTTGAATTTACTGTTTGAAATGCCCTCATCTCCCCTTGCTAGAATCCTTAAAAATCTTGAATCTCCTTTGCACAGGGAGACAGATTTTGGGTGTGTTAGGCTGTCTGCTTTCCTGCTACATGTCTAGTAATAAACTCTTTCTCTCTTTGAAACTCCAGTGTCTCAGGAATTGGTTATTGAGTGCATCGGGCAGAAGAATCCACGGCCTTTGTCTGGTAACAAGATGAACTTGGGAACTTGGGAGAGAGACCTTAAGATATGGATGTAGGTATCATCACTGTGCAGCTGTGGTGGAAGCTGGGATCATGCTAAGAAGAATGATGATAGTAGTAATATTAATAATAAATTCTAACATCTATTGAGTAATTATCATACCCCATTGTTCCAGACCAGACCAGGTTCATGCAGAACATGGGCTGGGCTGCTGCAAGACTGAAAAACACACCAGGCACTGAAGCAGACATGGGTTTATTGGGACTTACAAACAGAAGTTCCTCAGCAGCAGCTGTCCACACATTTAGTGCTTTGTGATGGATGGGGGAGTATAAGAGTAATATATGATTTTAGAACAAAGACATTCCATATAGTATGAGGACATTGGGTCTCTAGTATAATCATTAAAGGGACCTAAAACCTGGTGTTTTACTAAGATTAGTGTTTAAGATTAAGATACAATCAGTGCCATTTTACATCCATTCTTCCCCTTCTGGGGAGGTGGTTTACTTTCTGGACCTTTGTCCTTGGCTAAAGCAGGTGTGACGTGGGCTGTTTAGGAGGGTGCCTAGGTCCGGGGCTGCACACCTGGTCACAGCGGTCAATCCTTTACAGATGTTATTAATGACTCATTTACTCATTACCATACCCCATGAGATATGTATCCCTTTCATGCCCATTTTTGTAGCTAGAAACAATAAATAACTTGTCTAAGACCACACAGCTACTAAGTGGGAGAGCACGGATTTGAACCCATGTCCTCTGGTTATGACAAGGGCAACGCATGATGCTGCCTTCTGGGAGGATGTTTTATTGTCACAATTGTGGGGGAGGGCATATTACTGCATTGGGGGGGGCAGGGATGCTAAATTATAGCAACGCACAGTCCTCCCCTGTCCTAATCCTTCCCAAGCGTCTCCTGTGCTGTGGTCTGACTGGAATCCTATAAATTCTGATCATACCTTACTACTTCATGCTTCCCTACCCTCCTGGCCCTTTGCTCTTGGCTTTTTCATTCCCTCACGTATCTGCCAGGACTCAGAGCCCATGTGAAACCTTCTGGAGCAAGACAATTCCTCCTTGGCATTTTCCATACACATTTTGTATGACTATTTGATTATATATCATTTGCCTGAAGTCCAGGAAGAAAGAGACCATGAAGATGATTTCTTATCTCCAGCATCTAGAGTATCCAGTACTGAATAATACTGATGGGTAACCCAGTGCTGGGTCCTAAGCACTGTTCTTAAATGAACTAATTAATGTAAACTTTACAACAGCCCTATGACATAGGTACTATTATTATTATCTCCACTTTGCAGATGAAGAAATGGAGGTACAATGAATTAAGCCACTTACTGTAGGTGACACAGTAAGATGTGGACTCTGTGTGATAGGTTTAATTATGTGCCCTAAGAAACAGGAGTTCTTTTTTTAAAATATATTTATTGACAAATCTTCATAAACATACAGTCCACACATGGTAAACAATCAATGGCTCACAATATCATGACATAGTTGTGTATTCTTCACTGTAATCTTTTTTTTATGAAACATAACCACATACAAACACAAACATTCTTACCGTATGATCATTCCATTCTTGCTATATAATCAATAACTCTCAAAATCATCATATAGTTGTATATTCATCATCATGTTCATTTCTTAGAACATTTGCACCAATTCAGAAAAAGAAATAAAAGGAAAACAGAAAAAAATTCATACATACCTTACCCTTTACCCCTCCCTTTCATTGATCACTAGCATTTCAATCTACTAAATTTATTTTAACATTTGTTCCCCCTATTATTTATTTATTTTTAATTCATATGTTCTACTATCGATAGGTAGATAAAAGAAGCATCAGACACAAGGTTTTCACAACCACAGAGTCACATTGCAAAAGCTATATCAGTATACAATCATCTTCAAGAAACATGGCTACTGGAACACAGCTCTACATTTTCAGGCA
Source organism: Myrmecophaga tridactyla (assembly GCA_004026745.1). Lineage (NCBI taxonomy): Eukaryota > Metazoa > Chordata > Mammalia > Pilosa > Myrmecophagidae > Myrmecophaga > Myrmecophaga tridactyla. The sequence goes on from PVIY010006259.1 coordinate 63,256, forward strand.
GTTCCCTCCAGTCTCTCCATTACACCTTAACTAAACAGGTGATATCTATTTAATGCATAAGAATAACCTCCAGGATAACCTCTCGACTCTGTTTGGAATCTCTCAGCCATTGAGACTTTATTTTGTCTCATTTCTCTCTTCTCCCTTTTGGTTGAGAAGGTTTTCTCAATCCCTTGATGCCGAGTCCCAGCTTATTCTAGGATTTCTGTCTCACATTGCCAGGAAGGTCCACACCCCTGGGAGTCATGTCCCACGTAGAGAGGGGGAGGGTAGTGAGAAGAAACAGGTATTCTTAATCTTCACCCATGTCACCAGGGAGTGAACCACTGTAAATAGAACCTTTTGAAGACATTATTTGTATTTAAGTCATGGCCAATTGAATCAGGTGGACCTTAATCTGGATTTCTGGAAGCAGAAGCTATGGGGAGGAGTGGAAACCAGATGTCAGTAGAAACTAGAAGAGCAGACAAAAGAGAGAAAGAGAGAGAGAAAGTAAGAAAGAGAGATCTCCATTTGAAAGGAAGCAGAGATGCCAGCCAAAGAACCTCAAGAAAGTCAGCCCCAGAATGCTACAGACTTTGGGAAGAAAGCAAAACTTTGCTGACACCTTGATGTTGGACATGTAGCTTCTGAAACTGTGAGCCAATAAGTTCCTGTTTTCTAAGCCAACTCATTGTGTGTATTTGTCATAGCAGCTTGGTAGACTGAGACACTCAGAATTTGAACTGCCTGATGGATACATAAAAAAATCCAGAGATGCAGGAAAGCAGAGCTATCCTAGGGCTTAGCACAGGTTGGGTTCCCACTCACTTGATTACTTGCCACTGTGTAAGGCTCATCTGATAGACTTAGGATAAACACTCTGAACAGGCATATGACTTCAGGATTCCTGACACTCCTTTGGCAGCTAAGTCAAGAATTTAGCCCAGGAAATGTGTTCCTACTAATAGTCACTTCTGAGTAGCAATAATGGATTTCTATTTTTATTTTATATGCTTTTTTTCTTCTTTTTTGGCATGGGCAGGCACCGGGAATCAAAACCAGGTCTCCGGCATGGCAGGCGAGATCTCTGCCCCTGAGCCACCCTATTTTATATGTTTTTAATTTTTTTTTTAATTTAGCTGATATTTTTATTTCCCTTTTGCCTCCCTGTTTTTTTTTTTTTTTAATTTGCATATGGGCAAGAGGCACCCGGGATTGAACTCCAGACCTCCAGCACGGTAGGTTGGAGCTCTGCCTGCTGAGCCACGGTAGCCGCCCCCTTTATATGTTTTTAAGAAGTAAAGGTGGAACCCTTTTTACTCTCAGACCCCGTGATAGCAGCAGTACCATATTTGTACTGGACCCTGGAACAGGCCACTTTGGGTTTGAGAGACTGACCTGAGCACAGGTCACCTGGGACAAGATGGGTGAAGAAAATCAAAAGTTTGCACCAATTTGCAAAAGGGGCTCTGACCCCCAAACTGTTAAGAACTGCTGTGATAGAGGGAAGAACCAGTCCAGAAGAGAGGAGCCCTGGAATTTAATCTCTTCTGCTTCTCTCTGGAGATGTGGCCACATCTCAATTATTAGATGGGGAGAGTTATCTGCTTTACCTACCTTGCAAGATTAGAGTTAAATTCCAGTAAGGCTCAAATGTGTTATCAAGTCTTAAGTCAGGGTTTTAAAATGCAGGTTCCTGGGCCCCATTCAAGTCCTATTGAACTAATTCTCTGGAAGTGGGACCTGAAAACCTTCATTTTACCAAATAGCCCAGATGACAGAGCCCATCAATGTCCGAAAACGTCTGATGTGAGGTTCTCTACAGGTGGTGGGGTCCCTTTGCAAAGCAGTTCACTTCTTTCAGATGTAACCTGCTATCATCAACCAAGGGCAGCTGTTACTGAAAATTACACTTGAAGATGTTTTGGTGTTGGCAAACTGCCTTGGAAGAAGAGTGAAAAGCAAGTACTCAATTGCATGGAGCACTGTCATCCTCAGAATATATGGGGATGAAGGTGACTCCAGCCTTCCTGTGAGATTAATAAAGCTTGAAATATGATCCCCTGGTCACCAGAGGTACCCCCATGGAATCCAGATCACACCACTCAGCAGGTCACCTGATATCATTGCTAAACACTCACCTCTGAAGAGGATCCTTTACCCTTGATCTTGAAGTATGGTTTTCAGCCACTCTCTGGGCCTTGCTGCATCAAGCCATCCTATTTGGTGCAACTTTAGGTAGTGCTCATTTATGAAGGCTCTCAATCCCTGCAAAACTTTGTAAGTGGTTAGCTTTGGGGAAAGAGGTATAAACAGAAATAAGTGGAAACAAGTTGCCAATATTTTTTAGCAGAGGTTTCACCTATCCTATATGTCTTTGCAATGCAGTTGCCCTAGATTTCTTCAAAAGAGTAGAGCTATACACACTCTGGCTTTGGGCCTTTGGAGAACTAAACTCCTAGAAGAGGGAGCAATTATTTGGAGTCAAGATTTGTCTTAACTGTATGACTCCTTTGTTGACTAGGAACAATTTATCTTCTCCTGCTCTAGGCCCTTGGATTCTGAGTGATGATGGAAAAGAAGCCTCATGGACGAAGGGCTGCTCTTCCTTCCAGATAACCTTGCTTGGGCTGAAGAAAAAATATACACTGTCTGGTGCTCACTGACATGCTGGGGTAGGTATTTTTCTAATTCCTTTATGAGTTCCTAAGAGTTCAAATGTTTTGAGCATCTTGGGGCATGAGCTCTGACCATTCAAAACAGAACAGGGTTTGCTGTTCTTTTACCAACCTAAGAATGTTTAATTTTTCATGGAATTATTTGCGTAGTAAAATGCTCTGGATTATTTTTTAATGTCAAGAGGTTTATTTACAGAAACTGATGTCTCCTGTGACCTGGTGAGACATCAAGTGTTTAGTACTGTTCCATGTCATGGCCATCTGACTTGCAGTCGGGCTGATTATATATATAGATATATGGCAAAGGACAGCCCCCTCCATGTGGCGCTGCAAGCTCAGAGTGCAGAGGTGGAATCTGCCCCAGGGACATCTCGTATAAGGCCACTTGCCAAATAACGTACATAAAAACTCTTCACCCGGAATAGATAATTAAGCAAGAGCAGTGATCTTTTTTTGTTTTCTTTTGTTTTTCATGAGCAAGCTGACAATTCCTCCCAAATGACTTTGTGGACACATGACAAACGAACAGGCTCAGATATGGCCTGGAAGGTGCAAGACAGGAGTTCACATTGTCCTTCATGTGGTCATGTGACCATGACTGGTCATGCCAGCTCAAGACAAAATGAGGTGTCAAAGGTCATATTTAGTGCCAACCTTCTATGCCTCTTCAGCACCCGGACCTTTTCTCCTAACCTCTTGGTGGCATTGCATGAGCCCAGGCTCCTTGGGCTGCCCTCTGCACATCCATGGTCCCCACTGCAGTGCCCTTGCCCCGACCTTCATGTCCTCCCTGCCACAGCCCACCCATCCTGTGGCCATCTTGGCTGTCCTCCTTCATACTATTCTAAGAGCCATCCAAGGTAAGGCAAAATAGCTTGCGAAATTCATCTCCCTTCACCTCCACATTTGCATCTTAATAGGGAATAGCTAATAACATAACCCAAACCATTGACTAGTATAATCAGGCTGATTTTAAGGCAGAAGTCACTTGAGATTTTAGCGACCCTGGAAGGACCCTCCAACTCTGCCCCCCCCCAAACTTACTTCTCCTTTGCCTTGCTGATGCCTGTCATTCATTTATTCTTTTTTTTTTCACTCAGCAGTTCCACCTGTAGGAATTTTATTCAACAGTGAGTCCACGTGTAAAAATTTCGTTGTACAAATACACATGCAATATCATTAACCAATGGGTGGCTGCCGTGGCTCAGCAGGCAGAGCTCCGACCTGCCGTGCTGGAGGTCTGGAGTTCGATCCCTGGTGTCTCCTGCCCATATGCAAATTAAAAAAAAAAAAATCATTAACCAGGCTAGCTGTGTCAATATTACAATGAGAAATATTTCACTCTATATCCCCAAATACTTTTTGAATATTGTGAATATATTATACACATATACAAATTTTTTAAGTAGCAAAAACATATTCTATATAGCTACACACAATGTTAAAATATTTACTGACACTTTTTTTTGTAATGGAACTCTCCTCCAGCAACGATTTATATGGAGCCAATACAAAGAGGAACATTTTAATTGGAGTGGATGGGAAAAACCTCTTCCTAAACAAAATTCTTAAAAAGCAGCAGTAGCAGTCACTTTTTGACAACCCCAAAGTGCAGAATCCAGAAATTCACATTTTTACTCAAGAAAGCAGGCAGCATTGCTGATGGTTAGGACACAGCAAATCAATCATCAAGAGGCAAGTCAATTTAGCTATGGATGCTCAGTCATTTATTGTTTATTAATATATTGTCCATCCAAAAAAAAAAAAAAGAGGTGGTGGTGTGTTCAAAGCAGATAGCATCTCCTTCCCCATTAGAATTAATCTTTTCATTAATATCTTGCCCCTCTTCACACATTCAGGGCACAACATATTGTGTTCTACGTCTGAGGATGCGAAAGTGCAGGCTGGTAACAGAAAGAGAGAGATCATCCTCTTGGGAGTGTCAGATACCCAGGCCTGCCCTGCGTGGCCCTGTAGGGGAACCCAACCCTTCATGTCTGCAGGGAGAACTGTGCCGTGGACCATATGCCGTCTGACACCAGAGGCTTGCAGTAAAAAGTCTCAACAGAAGTAGGCATGGGGCATGAATTTAGTCTTAGGTGGAACTGCTCTTGCAGCAATTCCTGTCTATGATGCCAATATTGCCTCCTGAGCTGAAGTTATCACTTCAATTCTTTTAGTCATTTCTTCTCTCTCCCTTTTCTGGCCCTTTCCTATCTTGGTCATGGTCTTGTAATTCTTCAAGTGTGATTGCAACTTGGCCTTCCTCAGTGCGTCAGGAATATCTTGTTTTTGCTCAGGGTAAGTACGTTGCTGGAGTCTCAGATAAACCTCTATTTTCAGGCCATTGGTACTCAAATTAAAATGTTGGCACCACTTCCGCAAAGTGTCCCAGTGTACCTTATTAATTGGAGGCTAAATTGTTGGCAAGGGAAGCACTTGTATTTTAGGTTTTGAGCAAGCTTTGAATTGCTCATTCGTTTGAGGAAGAGGAACTTTATCCCTTTTCCTAGACTTCTTTAACTTCTGCAGTGGAAGTGCTTGGTTCCCTTTGATGCTCCTCTTGAGGTTCCTCTTTCATTGGAACTAAAGTGATTATCACATATTCTTCCTGTAATTCCTCCTCAAAGACATTCTTTTCGCTGCTATCGTAATTTGAGTATGCCATTTCCAGGAACACACAGGGGAAGGCAGTGTCAAGGATATCTGCAATCTACTCCTTTTAACTTGAAGGGGTTTTAAGCCTGTTTTCTCCTTTTATAAGTTTGTTCTAGCTTATTTACTTATTTTAAATTTTATTGTAGTAAAATATAGATAAGACTTGACACTTGAGCCATTTTTTTTTAAACACAACAATATACAAGCATGAACATTCTTACCATATGATCATCCCATTCTTGGTATATAAACAATAACTCACAATATCATTACATGGTTGTATATTCATCACCACGGTCATCTCTCAGAACATTTGCATCAATCCAGAAAAATAAACAAAAAGAAAAAAGAAAAAAATTCTTACATAACATACCCCCTACCCCTACCCCTCACTGATCATCAGCATTTCAATCCACTAAATTTATTTTAACATTTGTTCCCCCTATTATTTATTTATTTTTAATCCATATATTTTACTCATCTGTCAATAAGGTAGATAAAAGGAGCATCAGAGACAAGGTTTTCACAATCACACAGTCACACTGTGAAAGCTTTATCATTATACAATCATCTTCAAGAAACATGGTTACTGGGACACAGCTCTACATATTCAGGCAGTTCCCTCCAGCCTCTCCATTACACCTTAACTAAACAGGTGATATCTATATAATACATAAGAATAACCTCCAGGATAACCTCTCGACTCTGTCTGGAATCTCTCAGCCATTGACACTTTATTTTGTCTCATTTCGCTCTTCCCCCTTTTGGTCAAGAAGGTTTTCTCAATCCCTTGATGTTGAGTCCCAGCTCATTCTAGGATTTCTGCCCCACATTACCAGGAAGGTCCACACCCCTGGGAGTCATGTCCCATGTAGAGAGGGGGAGAGGGGGAGGATGATGAGTTCGCTTGTTGCGTTCTCTGGGGATGACACTTAGGCCTAACTTTAAGTAGGCTTAGCCTATCTTTTTGTGGGGTTAAGTTTCATATGAACAAACCTCAAGATTGAGGGGTCAACCTATTGCTTTGTTTGTCTCCACTGCTTGTGAAAATATCAGGAATTCTCCACATGGGAAGTTGAATTTTCCCCCTTTCTCGCCATTCCCCCAAGGGGACTTTGCAAATACTTTTTTACCCACTGTACAAATCACTCTGGGATTTATCAGGGCATCACTCTGGACAAACCTACAAAATCTCATGCCCAACTCAAGATTGAACCATTTTTAAGTTTACAATTCAATGACATTATTACTTTTACAATGTTGTGCTACTATCACCACCATCCCTTACCCAATCTTTCCCATCACCCCAAACAGAAACTCTATACCTATTAAGCAATAGCTTCCTATTCTGCCTCTCCTCCTCCACTGGAAACCTCTAATCCACCTTCTTTCTCCAGGAATCCACCCATTCTAGATATTTCATTTAAGTAGAATCATATCATAACTGTCCTTTTATGTCTGATTTAGTTCACTCAATATGATGTCTTCAAGATTATCTATATTGTCACATGTGGTGGTTTAGGCTATATGCACCCTCAAAAAACATATTCTTAAATTTAATCCACTCCCGCACGTGTGAGCCCATTGTAAGAAGGACCTTTTGATGGGAAGGTGTGGCCCACTTCAATCTGATGGCTCTCAATCCTATAAGTCTTAATCCTAAAGTGGGGACCCTTATAAGCAGAATGAAATTCAAACAGAGAGACAGGAAAGCCATGGACAGAACCTGGAAGAGAAGGAAGAGTCCAGGTGCCTTGACATATGACAAACTAAGGACTAAAGATTGCTGGCAGCCAGCCCCAGAATGCTGCAGTCTTTGGGAAGAAAGTATTGTCTCGATGATGCCTTGATTTGGACTTTTTCCCAGCCTCAAATTGTGAGCAAATACATTCTCATTATTTAACCAAAACCATTTCAAAGTATTTGCTTGAGCAGCCTAGGAAGCTAAAACAGCACATGTATCAAAACTATCACTTTTTGTGGCTGAATAATATTCCATTGTATGGGTAGACCACACTTTATTTACCCATTTATCTGGTGATGGATACTTGGGTTGTTTCCACCTTTTTGGACATTGGAAATAATACTGCTGTAAGCATTGGTGTACAAGTATCTGAGTGCTGCTTTCAATTCTTTGGGGTATATACCTAGGAGTGGGATTAGTGGGATTGCTAGAACCTATCACTTTTAGGAGACAAAGAGGCCTTTGGGTGAGACAAAGAGGCCTCTGGTGGCTGCTTCTTGTAAGTGGAAGAGGAAAATTACAGTTAGAGCAGAGCCACCCTTTCTGCTCTCACTGATTTTTCTCCACTGTATAAATAAGTGCCATGTTATCCATATTTTTCCTATTTTTCTATCTCAGAAAAAGACACATATATAAATACGGAAGACATAAGCACAGTTCCACTGGTGAGACAAAAGGAAAAATAAAGCATTTAATCTGACAAAAATTAGACTCCCTCCATCCCTGCAGTCAGTCCTGAAGGGTCCTAAAGGAAAAAGAGTTTAAGGTTATGAAAACCAGGCTTTCTCAGCTCTGGTGAGCAGAGTTTCCTGACATTTTCAGCTTTTGTTGAGTCCAAATCCCTGAAAAGGAACGGCAAGGGGCCAGGTGTAGAGCTGATGGTGATGCTAAATCAATGAGAATCCCAGTCAGAAGGAAGGGGCTGCCATAGTGTGGGCTCTGAGGGAGAGTCCCAGAAAAGGGGACACACCTGCAGCCATCTAAACAAGGAAACTGCAGCTCCAAAGGCTTCGTAACTCACCAGTGTCACATGGACCTTTGGTTGCAGCTTCCACGCTATATATAATACAAGTTTTAGACTTAGAAGAGTGACTGAGAAATAGATAAAGATCTGTTTCAGAGAATAATGAATTTACCGGGCACACTTGCTGCAGGAATCCTGAACCCATGTGAATGTAGAAATCCCCAGTCCCTTTCTGCCTCTGAAATGACAGCAGCTAACACCCGACATGCACTGTCCCCTGAGCCTCACGTGCATTAACTCACTTTATTCTCATTTTCCTTTTTATCAATTCTCCTTATACGACCTCAGTGTGTCATCACACAACCCTGGGAAGTGCAGGCTGTGATCTGTTTGCTTAGAGAAGTTATGTAACTTGCTCAAAGATACTTAAGTTATGTTGGTAGGGGAGCCTAGAGGAACCTCAGGGGCTAGTGCCAGAAAGCCCTGCTGCGGCAGTGACGCCTGCATTTTCCTTCCACCTCCACTGCTGGCACCTCTTTGGTACTCCCGTTTCTGTGCCAGTTCTTGCTTATTTCCTTGTTTAAAGCTTCCTTTCCCCACTTCCTCAGGAAGGTTTGTTGATGCCTGGAGACTCTGTTCTCCATTCTCCATACAGTGGAGCCCAGAGCGAGATGCTTCCAACCCCCTCTTGATCCCCTTCTGAAATGGTCTCCCACCTTTTGAGAATCTGATGAAAAAAGCATTGGCTTTGTAGGAAAATGCACGTGCCCCGTAACATCATCATATCAGTTAGAAAATAGGCTCACCTGCTTGCAACAGCAATCCCAATAACAGCACCTTACGTAAAGTGCAAAAGGAATCTGGGGAAGGAAGTAAAAAGGCGGTATAGTGGCTCTAGGCTTTCTGCACGGATCCAAGCTCTTTCTTCTCCTCATAACTTAAAAATCTGGTCTTTCCATCAAAATTTCAGACAGGAAGGGGAAAAGGGCAAAGGGACAAAGCATCATCAGTGGAGGCTCTCCCCATCCCATCCCCTCTTTAAGGGATTTTCCCCCCAGAAGCTCCACCAGATGAATTTGGTTCACATCCCAAGGACCAGAACAGTTTCATATGACGTCCCTTTCTGAAATGAAATCTGAGAACTTCATCCCCCACCCCACCCCACTCCCCAGTACTGACCCTTTTCCCAATAAAAGATCACAATTCAGTGAAGGTGAATTAGAAAGAAGACACATGGCCTTGACCTCTTCTGGGCTCTGAGGTCTGAACAGCAGATGTTATCCCTAAGAACTGTGACCATCTCCTATGTTAAATTCCCACTCTCTGGGAATTTAACCTGTAGTTGGGACATGAAACACAGAAAGGGACTTCAAGCATCAGGTAATGACTTAATCCTCTGATTTTAAGCATTTAGCAGCCCACCATGTCAAGAAAAAGTTCCCCAGCTTGACTTTTAAGGCCCTCCACATCATAGAGATCATTCTAGAGGTTATTCTTAGCATGATATAGATATTCCTTTTTATTTCCTAGTGTACTAGAAATGCTAGAAGAAGATACCTGAAACTGTTGAACTATAATCCAGTAAACTGGGTTTTTGATGATGATTGTATAACTATTTAGCTTTTATCATGTGACCGTGTGATTGTGAAAACCTTGGAACTGACACTCCCTTTATACAGTGTATGGACAGATGAGTAATAAAATAAAGACAAAAAATAAATAATGTGCGGGCGCTTAAGGGGTATGGGATGTTTTGGGTATTCTTTTCTCTTCTTTTTTTTTTCTTGGAGCAATGACAATGTCCTAAAATTATGATAATGAAAGCACAACTATATGACGGTACTGTGAGCCACTGATTGTATACTTTGGATGTATTATTTGATGTGTGACTATATCTCAATAAAATTGCATTTAAATAAAAGATTGGGAATGTACTGATGGGTGGGCTGGTGGGAGAGATTTGGTGAAGAGTGGGAGGTTGGAGATGTGGATAAATTTTTTTAATTCATAAGATGTTTCAAGGATTTGTGTGTAGACTTTGAAAGGTGAATTCATCATTAATCTTATTTAGGGAGTGAAGGAGTCTCTTTGCATTTGGATAACCCTAAACTCATATAAACTATTGACTTTGTCCTTGAAAAGGAAAACTGCAAAATAAATGTTTTAAGCTGTTCTTAATCCAATTATTTCAAGACGGAAAACCACCGGAACTTCTTTTTAAATGCCATTTATATGACATTTGGTAGTTTTTTTTTTCACTAGGGAAATGAGGATGAGGTAATATTTTCTCAGTTTAATATGAGAACTACATTTCAGTAAGTAACCTGAATGTGCTGAAGGAAAATTCACACTGCTAATCACACAGTTACTATTCATCTTAGATTTGGTAGGTCAAGTATTGTGAAAAAGAGATACCGATTGTGAAACGTAGCAACACACACACACACACACACACACACACACACACACACACACCCTCCATGCCTCTCAAGACCCCAACAAGGATTAAATGGGATCTGTGTTGTCACTGGAAATTGGAGGAGCTGTTTTTACTATTAATTAGAAATATTAAACTTTAATAACCAGGAATTACCTCATTATGCAAAAATACTATCATTTATTACATACAGAGGTGAGATATATTTAGTTTTTTTGTGCTTTTTTTCATCTTGAGTAATTTTATAGGAAGATGTGATTGTGACAATGTGATGCTTCCTTTGAGAGTTTTCGGGTTGGAAAGTTACAGTAACAACAGATACCCGATGTGACAATAAAGTAACAAGACTGATTAAAAAAAAAAATGTACTAGAACTTAAACATCCAGACGAGTATGGTCTTTCCAAGTAGCAATGTGTAAAATGAAAATTGTTATGAAGAAAACTTTACATTTCAACTGAGAGACAGAAAAGAAGACTTCAATAAGTGGAAATATATCTTATTCTTTCATAAGAAAAGGCAATATTTAAATTAAGCTGTACATTAAACATGATTCCCCCTAAAATAAGTATATATATTTTTCTTTTTAAAAATTTAAACTTTTAATTTTTAAATACTTTCAAACTTACAGGACAGTTACAAAAATAATACAAACTTCATACCGAGAACTCCAATGTACTCCTATCTCTCCAGATACAAAGATGAACCAATTTAAACATTTTGCCACATTTGCCATATAATTCTATCTATCCATCAGTCCATCCATCTACTAGCTATCTATTAATCCATTTTCTGAACACTTGAGTGGAAGTTGTATACGTTATGCTCCTTGAACCCTTAATTCTGCCATGTACATTTCCCAAGAACAAGGATTTTCACTTACGTAACTACCTAATGCACATTTACAAGTTCAAGTGATTTAACACTGATATAAAGCTTACAGTCTATATTCCATATTTTTTTTTCATATGTCACAATAATGTACCTTTGAGCGTTCTCTACTTCCTTATTAGATCCCATCCAGGATCTTTTTTGTCATTGTCTCTTTAATGCTCTTTTTTTTTTTTTTAAATTATGGGAACATACATATTACATCAACTTTCCTATGTCAACCACTCCCAAGCATACCTTTTAGTCGGATTATTCACATCCACTTTTTGCAGTACCCTCACCACTTTCCATTACTAAACTTTCCTATCAACACATAAGAAACCCTACACCCATTTTGCATTAACTTCTCATTCCTTCTGTCCCCTGCCCTTTTCAACATGCACCCTAGTTTATGTCTCCATGAGCTTACATATTCCCCAATATGTTCTTTATAGTTACCAAGGGATTCAAATTTAACATCCTAAATGTATAAAATTTCATTTGCTTTTAACTCAACTTAACTTTAATAGTATACATAAACTGTGCTCTTATACTTCTTTGTCCCCCTACCTTTGTGTTGTTCTTGCCACAAGAACATATATGTTATGAGTCTTGTTATAGTTTGCAAGCTGGTGGAATTTGATATACCAGAACTGGAATGGCTTTTAAAAAGGGAAATTTAATAAGTTACAAGTTTACCATTTGAGGAAGTAAAAGTGTCCAAATTAAGGCACTAACAAGAGGTTACCTTCACTCAAGAAAGGCCAATGGTTCAGGAACACTTCTGTCATGAGAAGTCATGTGGCTGGCATCTGCTGGTCTCTTCTCCTGGGCTCTGTTACTTTCAGCCTCTGTTACTGTGGGGGCTCCTCACTTTGCTTCTCTGGGGCTGGCTTTCATCTCTTGGTTTCCCTTGGCTCTTTCCAGGTTCTGGCTTGCTTAACATCTCATGGCAACATCTGCTGGGCTCCAAGCATCTCCAAACATCTGTGTCTCTGTTCTTCAAGTGTTGGCATCTGTGGCAGCTCTGCTCTGAAGTTTCTGTTGGCTCTCTCTCTGTCGTTTCTGACTCTCTCCAAAACGTTTCCTCTTTCAAAAGATTCCAATAAACTAATCAAGACCCATCTGGAATGGGTGGAGTCACATCTCCATCTAATCAAAAGGTCACACCCACAATTGGGCATGCCACATCTCCATGGAGATAATCTAATCAAAAGTTTCCAACTTACAATATTGAATCAGGATTAAAATAAATGTCTGTCTCCACAAGATTGAATCAAGATTAAAACATGACTTTTCTTGGTTACTAAATAGCTTCAAACCAACCCAAGTCCCTGTATTTACTAGGGTTCTCTACAGAAATAGAATCAGCAGGAGATATTTGTAAATATAAAATTTATAAAAGTGTCTCATGTAATCATGGGTATATAAAGTCCAAGGTCTGTAGGGCAGGCCACAAGCTGTCAGCTGCAATGAAAGTCCTACGAACTCTCAGGAGAGGCTGGCTGGCTAAAGCAGAAGAGTGATTATCTCTTCTGAGTCCTCCTTAAAAGGCTTCTGGTGATTAGATTAAGCATTATTCATTGCAGAAGATACTCCCTTTAGCTGACTTCAAATGCAGTCAGCTGTGGATACTGCCAACGTGGTCATGATTTAAATCCATGAGATGTCCTCATAGCAACAGACAGCCCAGCACTTGCCCAACCAGACAACTGGGCACCACTACCTGGCCAAGTTGACACATGAACCTGACCATGACAGTCCACCCCTTGTAAACTTGGGTTGTACATATCACCTTAAATCATACTTAATCTTTAAATAGAAAACAATAACAGAACACATTTTTTCCTTACCTAACAATACTCAACTGTCCTGTGTACAACCAGAAATGCATTAAATCTCTCCAGAATAGGGTGTAAGTCCTTGGGTAATATTCATTCTTAAATTTGATATCTTATAACTTAAATACTATAACATGAACAATACAACTTATGTCATATGATAAAGGGGATAAAATAAAGAGGAAAATAAAGATATTTTATTTATGTATAAATACATAGATACTAATTACAAAGCAAGGGAGAAATATCCAAACCATTATAGTCCTCGTTTCTGTAACTGATCACATGGTCAGTTATATCAACATGGTCAGTTATATATTTATATATAAATATAGTTAATATGTATCATTACCTTCTTCTGCTACCCATTCCATGTTTGCTTTACCCTCAGCAAGCACTTCGGCTGGCCATGGTTCTTTCCCTGATGGAGTGACCCAAACCTTCATTCCTAAAGCTTCAGAGCCATTGGTAGTCCTGCCTGGATTAGGTTGTTGTAGTTTTCCATTGATTTTAATCACAGGGCATGGTAATACTAAGAGATGCCCTAGGGGATCGCCTATATTCCAGGAAAACTCTTCTTTATCTCCATTGTGTAGTTGCAGTCTATATCCCCCTTATAGATAGTCAGGGTCAATCACCCCAGCCAGTAAAGTAGTCTCCTTCTTGGCTGGTTGATCCAGGGGCGTGAGTAGCCCAAAGTGACCAAGTGGCAGTCTTAGATTCCAATTCAATGGAATCATTGTTGTTTCTCCTGGTGGAAGCACTCCCCCTTCTGGAACTATAACCTGTAGATCAGCAGAGTGCAAGCTTACAGGGACAGGAAGCAAACATTTTCCTAGTGGATCACTAGGGGTAATAGTGAGTGGTGCCACTCCCATTTCCACCCCTTGGTTCCTGGACCATGGATCCTGGCTTTGGGAGAAGCAGCACCACACAGTGGGCACTGATTCAGAGCATACACAAAAATTGCCTTGCAGGTTTTCAAGTACGCTTGGGTCTGGTGACCCCTATTTTCCTTCCAATTCCTCCCAATGAAAATGGGAATATGTATCCTATGACTGTCCCTTCTTTGTATGTTTGCAGCAAATAACTTGCTCTGAGTTTTACAGGTTGAAATCCAGAGGAGAATTTTGCCTTAGGACAGATCATGCCTGTACCTAACCTTGATGAGACTTTGTATTGTTTTTAACCTTGTATTGTATTTGTATTGTTACTGAAATGGTTTAAGGATTTCTGATAATGTGAAGGAATTAATGTATTTTGTTTATGGAAAAAACATATTTTTTAAGGGTCTAGAGGGTGGAATGTGCTGGCTTGAAAGGACTTATGTACCGTACAAAATTCATGTTTTAATCTGAATCCAGTTTTGTAGGAGCAACCACTTCTTAAACCCTATTCAGTACTGTATGTTGGAAACTTGATTAGGTTATCTCCTAATAGAGATGTAACTCACCCAATTGTGGGTATGAACTTTTGAATAGAGGGAGATGTGACTCCAACCATTCCATGTGGGTCCTGATTAGTTTACTGGAATCCTTTAAAAGAGGAAATATTTTTGGAGAAAGCTTCAGAATGGCGAGAGAACCACAGAGTCCACCAGCTCATTAGCTTTGGAAATGAAGAAGGAGAATGCCCCCAGGGAACTTCATGAAGCAAGAGGCCTGGAGAGAAAGCTAGCATGTTTGCCATGTGCCTTCCCAGTTGAGAGAGAAACCCTGAACTTCATCAGCCTTTCTTGAGTGACTGTAACCTCTTGTTGGTGCCTTAATTTGGACATTTTTATAGACTTGTTTTAATTGGGACATTTTCTCGGCCTTAGAACTGTAAACTAGCAACTTATTAAATTCCCCCTTTTAAAAGCCATTCTGTTTCTGGTATATTGCATTCCAGCAGCTAGCAAACTAGAACAGTCCCAAACCAGTGATTTCTCATTACATTTTATGCATTTGCATTACAGATCCTGTAAGGAGTAAAAAACGGAGTTACAAACCCAAAATACAATAGCACAATAGTAATTATATCTATCCCTGTTATTATCCTTACTGGAGATCTATATTTCTTCATGTGGCTTCAATCTATAGTTTTTTGTTCTTTCCTTTCACCCTGCAGAATTCTCTTTAGCATCTCTTGGAAGGTCAATCTAGTGGGGACAAACTTTCTCAGCTTTTTATTTTTTTTATCTGGAAATACCTTAATCTCTCTCTTATTTTTGAAAGACAGTTTTACTTGATACAGAATTCTTGGTTGGCTGTTTCTTTACTTCAGCACTTTATGTATGTCATTCTACTGCCTTCTTGCCTCCATGGTTTCTGATGAGAAACCAGAACTTAATCTTATTCAGGTTCCCTTGTATGGGACATGTTGTTTCTCTCTTGTCGCTTTCAGAATTCTCTATCTTTGACATTCCACTGTTTTATTATAATATGCTGCTGAGTGGGTTTGTTTGGTTTTATCTTGTTTGGAGTTTGTTCAGCATCTTGGATGTAGATATTCATGTCTTTGGTTAAATTTAGGAACTTTTCAGCCATTATTTCTTTGACACTTCTTTCTGCCTCCTTATCTCTTTCTTCTCTTTCTGGGACTTCCACAATGCGTATGTTGGTGTGCTGGATGGTATCCAACAGTTTCCTCAGGCTCTGTTTACTTTTCTTCATTCTTTTCTCTTTTCCCCCCTCACACTGAATTTTCAAACCCCTCACACTGGTTTGTACTTCTCCCAGCTCCAATGTGCTATTGGGCATCTCTAGGGGACTTTCTTTTATCTCTGTCACTGTGGTCTTCTGCTCTAGTTGGTTCCTTTTCATAATTCCCATCTCTCTTGATATTGTCTTTCTGTTCATATATCATTGTCCGAATTTCCTTTAGTTCTTTGTACATGTTTTCCTTTAGCTCTTTGAACATATTTAGAATGATTTGTTAAAAGTCTTTGGTATGTCCCAGGTGTGGGCCCCCTCATTGATAGTTTCTAATACTTTAGTTTTCTCCTTTGCCTGGACACTCACTTCCTGCTTCTTTGTATGTTTTGTAATCTTTTGTTGAAACCTGGACATTTTGATATTTTAATGTATTATCACTGGAATGGAATTTAGTCTTTGAACTATCTGTTCCTTATGCTGTCGAGTGTTATGACAGAACATTCCTTGAATGCCAGGAGTTAACCACTACCACCCCCCCCAAAAAAAGAGGAAAAAATATGAAAACACCTTTCCCAGTTTTTGTAGATTGACCTGTTCAAATGCTCTCCTATAAGGTTTATCCATACAAAAAGTTTAGAGAATAACTGGAGGCCAATGTATAGGGGCTGTTCTGATCCTTTCTGTGCATGTTTCTTGTATTGGATATAGGAGTGTGGCTCTAGGAATTTCCCCATTTACATGGTTCTGAATATTCTCTCTTTCCTAGGAAATAGTTTCCTCACGGTCCCAAGCATTGCACTGGATGTCCTACAGCCACCTGAGTCCAGGAGCTACTTAACTGCTTCTCCCACAGTGTTCTTTAGGAGAACTCTGTCAGTTGCCTTCTACACCCAGCTTCCTATGGTGTAGGATGGTGAGTCCCCGAGGCCATCACCAGACAGATTGGGCTGAATACACCTTCCCCAGTAAACGCATGAGGTTGCGCTGCTCCCTCCAGAGCTAGGATTAGGGATCCTCACTGGGAGGGTGGGCTGGCTCTGGCCAAGCCAATAAGGGGTGGGGAAGGACCAACCAGGGCAACATGAGAGCTACTGCTTTTAAATTTTTTTCTTAATTTTGTGCTTGCCCTGTCACTGCAGTCCTTTAACTGTTTTCTAGAACTTTGAGAAAGATGTTTCTGCCTGTTCTTGCTAATTGTTCAAATCTCCTGTGGGAGGATAGGGCCTACATAACTTTTCTATTATATAATATAACATATATATATATATATATTTAACTTTTTAGTTATATAATATAACATATATACAAAGCAAAGGAAGAAAAAAGCAATAACTTTCAAAGCACTCTTCAACAAGTAGTTACAGGAGAGATCCCAGAATTTGTCATGGGCTACCATGCCTTCATCTCAGATTTTTCCTTCTGGCTGCTCCAGAACATTGGAGGCTAGAAGGAATATATATATTTTTATCATCACAGTCAACTTTTTTTTCTGTTTTGTGAAAAATAATATACACAAAAAAGCCATACATTTCAAAGCACAGTATAACAATTAGTTGTAGAACAGATGTTAGAGTTTGGTATGATTTACAACTCCACAATTTTAGATTTTTACTTTTAGCTGCTCTAGGATACTGGAGACCAAAAGAAATACATCAATATAATGATTCAGCAATCATATTCATTTGTTAAACCCTAACTTCTTTGTATAACTCCACCATCACCTTTTGATCTTTCTCCTACTCTTTAAGGGTATTTGGGCTATGCCAACCCTAGTTTTTTCTTGTTGAAAGGGGCTATTAATAATATGAGGTAGGGAGATGGAACTAGCCGATGTTCTGGAGAGGCTGGCCCCTCTAGGTTCAGGATTTATCTGGTGCACACACCCATCCAATATATTTTTAAAACTAGAATGATTGCTTCTAAATTTCTTATGAAAAAAAAAAACCCTGCAAGAATTGCAAGAAAACTCCTGCAAATAAAAAAAAATAATAATGAGGGGGGATAGCACTACCAGATATTAAAACATATCATAAAACTGCCATAAGTAAATCTGAATAGACACATAGATTCATGGAATAAAATATTGAGTTCAGAAATTGATGCAAATACATACAAGATTTTAGCTTGTGATAAAGCTGGTAGTTTGAATCAATGGGGAAAAGATGGATTATTGAATAAGTACTATAAAAAAGTTTGGATCTTTTTACTTTACTCCTTACAAACAAATTTCAGATGGTTCGAAGGCTTAAATATACAGAGAAACCACAAAGTTACTAGAAAGAAACACGGGGAAATTAGAACAAAGAACCTCAGTGTAGGAAAATTTCTTATAGAAAGACTCAGGACCAAAGTCATAAAAGAAAAGTAAGTTGGTACATTTTCCCCACAAAACAATAAAAATTTTCATATAAGGAAAAATAAAGTCAAAAGACTAACAAAAACCAGGAAAAAATATTTGGATTGCTAAGGAGTTGTGTTGGGACATGAATGGGAGCCCTCTTTGGTACCCACCTTTGGGGCCCATCTACTTCTTTTTAAGACTGTCACTAGCAGTAAAATTTCTTCTTTTCACAGCGCTTTTGAATTTTTCTAATAGTCAAGTCATTTGGAGTCATCTGCCAAAGACCTTGAGGGATCTAGTTGGGCGATGCCATTTGTTTGAAAGCAAAACAAAGCAGAACAAGGGCCAACCATGTAGAGGTGAGACTGCCTGTCTGTGTGTGGGGAGACGATCTGTGGCGACAACTCCCAAAGAGGTGTTTCTGTAGGAGAGTGGCTTCACTGAAAATATTCATTTGAATACGTAGGCTCTGAGATTTGTTTAAAATCATCTCATGAGTTAGGTGTCACATCAATATTTAAGAATTTATTAAAAGAATGCATGAATTTCTAAATGTACTGTATGTATAGACATATACATGTTGTTTTGGTTTGCTAATGCTTCCAAATATAATAAACCAGAAATGGGTTTGGCTTTTATAAAGGGAATTTATTAAGTTACAAGTTTATAGTTCTAAGGCCATAAGAATGCCCAAACTATGGCATCCAGGAAAAGATATCTTGACTCAAGAAAGACTGATGTTTGTCACATGAGAAGGCACATGACTAGTGCTGGTCCCTTGTTTCTAGTTCCATTGCTTCCAGCTTCTGCTTCCAGTGACTTCCTCTCTAAGCATCCGTGGGCCTTCACTTGGCTCCTCTGGGGCAAAATTCTGGGTTCTGCCTTGTTTAGCATCATATGGTAAGGCACATGGTGATGTCTATTGGGTTCTGCATCTCCAAACATCCATATCCAAGTGTTTGCTCACTTTGTTGGTGCTCCAAGCAACCGACTTTTCTGCATTTATGTTGCTTCTCAAGCAACACCAAAATGCTTCCCCTTTTAAGGACTCCAGTAAACTAATCAAGACCCATCTAATCAAAAGGCCACTCCCCCAATCGGGTGTGTCACATCTCCATGGAAATAATATAATCAAAAAGTCACACTCACAGTTGAGTGGGTCAATCTCCATGGAAACAATCTAATGAAAGCTTTCCACCCTAAACAATAGGTCTGCCCCCACAGGAAAAATGTTAGGAAAAATAACACGGCTTTTCTGGGGTACATAACATCTTCAAACCAGCACATGTGTATAGATGATATGATTTATGTACATAATGTCACTGATTTGTATCAGAAATTATACCCCCAAAGTATATTTATTTCTAGAAGTATAATGACATCATTTGGCCTAAGTACTTATAGTAGTTTATCTGGGGCAACTCATCATTCCACTATATAATTGGAGAAAGATTTACAGTTAAGAGTTTATTTAAATGCATCTTCCCTCCACCGCTGAAGAAAAGTTCTTTGTTGCCTGGTTAAAGTCTCATCTCTCAACTTTTGAGACCCCCCTCTCAACTTTCTAAAAAATAAACATTTTATTTTAGAACAATTTTATGCTTTCAGAAAAGATGTAAAAAGTATACAGAGTTCACCCTCTCTGAATATAGATTATCTACCAGGTTTTTCCTACTATTATCATCTTATATTACTATGGTATATTTGTCACAGCTAATGAATCAATGCATATTTAAAAAACTTTCTCATCAACCAATGAATGAATGAACAAAAATAAGGTATATACATATGTTTTAGTTTGTTAAACCTACCAGAAATGGGATGGCTTTTAAAAAGGGAAATTTATTAAGTTGGAAGTTTCCAGTTCTAAGGCTGGGAAAATTAAGGCACCTCTAAGAGGTTACCTTTATGCAAGAAAGGCTGATGCCATCCGGAACAATTCTGTCAGCTGGGAAGGCAAGTGGCTGGTATCTGCTTTGGCTTCTGGACACCTCTGTCATCTGGAAAGGCACATGGCGATGTCTGCTAGCTTTCTCTCCAGGCTTCTTCAGTGGCTTCTCTGGGGGTGTTTTCTTCCATCTTGAAGGGTCTCTGGTTAGGTGGGTTCTGTTAGCACTTTCCAAAATGTTTCCCTCTTAAAGGGCTCCAGTATGCAACCCCACCGTGAATATGGAGATACATTTCCATGGAAACCATACAATCAAAAGTCACCACCTACAACTGGGTTAGTCACATCTCCATGGAAACAATCAAAGAGATCCCACCCAGCAATATTAAATGATGATTAAAGAACATGGTTTTTCTGGGAGCATACAGCAGATTCAAACCATCACAACATAAAATGGAATATTATACAGCGGCAAAAAGGAATGAAGTCCTGTGACAACGTGGATGAACCTCAAAGACATCACGTTGAGTAAAATAAGCCAGAAAAAAAAGAGGAATTTTGTATGATCTCACTGATATGAAATAATCAGAATGAGCAAACTCACTGAGTCAAAATCTAGAATATAGGTTACTGGGGAAGAGGGTGGGGATAGGAAGCTGGAAGTTATTGCTTGAAATGTAGAGAGATCCTATTTGGAACGATGGAAGTTTTTAGTAATGGATAGTGGTGATGGTGGCACAACCCTGCGAACACTTTAACAGAACTAAAATATATACTTGAATGTGTCTAAAATGGGGAAATGTTAGATTGCATATAAAAATCCATGGAACTTCACTCATAAATAGATCCTAAATTAAACCATGAACTATAATAGTACAATTACAAAAATGTGCTAGCATCAATTGTAACAAATGTACCACACCAACACAAGGTGCTAATAATGGGGTGGTATATGCTGCTTTAAAATTTTTTTAGAGCAGTTGTAAGTTTACAGAAAAATCATGCTGCAAGTAGAGTTTCCATGTACTACATCCCCCCACCATTTTCCTCATTATTAATATTTTGTTCAATGCATTATTTGAAAGCTCCCAATATGCAACAACATGGATGGATCTCACATATTGAGTGGAAAGAAGCTAGGCACAGAATGATATCTATGTATGGTTCTATTTATATAAAATTTAAAAACAGGGAAAACTCAATCTGGATGTTAAATGCCAATATAGTGACTACTTTTGGTGGCTGTGCCTGGAAGGGGGCATGAGTAGGCCTCTGGGGTGCAGGTACTATTCTCGTTCTTGATATGGGTGCTGGGTATATTTAATTTGTGAGAATTCATCAAGCTGTACAATTCAGGAGTGTGCCCTTTTCTGTAGGATTGTTATACTTCAATAAAAAGTAAATTCACCCAAAATAAGAGGGAAAAGCAAGTTCCCAAGGTGATTCTGATGTGCATCAGGCTTGGGGAACCATTGAAGAAGGTGATCTGATTGATCTTTTCAGAGCCTCAGGGCTCTCCGACAGCTGCACTGTGCTGCATTCTTATCAGAGACCACATGAGTTTGGGGACTTAACTCAAATCACCTCTTCTTGAGTTCTGTGACACATCCATTAATATGGCTGGCATCAGAGCAGGAGGGATGGCAAGGATCTGCTGAGCACATGTTCAGAAAAACTGGGCCATTTACAGTGTTTGTAGATACTTGGGTCTGACATAGCTCCGACCCAAATCCTCTGTGAAATTTTAGTCTCCCTTCCTTCCTTCCTTCCTTCCCTTCCTCCCTCCCTTCCTCCTTCCTTCCTTTCCTCTCTCCCTCCCCCCTTCCTTCTTCCTTCATTCCTTTCTTCCTTCCTTCACTTCGTTCCTTTCTTCTTTCCTCCCTTCCATCCCTCCCCCCTTTTGTTCCTTCTCCCCCCTCTCTCTTTTTCCTTTCTTTCCATTCTTAGTAATAATAACATTGGACCTCTCTCTGGACATCTTTACCCAGTGCACTGTGTGCTGCAGGAAGGATGGGAACCATGCCTTAAGTGCAGTCCCAGGGGGAGGCGCCAGCACAGGTGGGCAGAAGACCCTTAACTGTCAACATGGGGATGGGAGTGCCCAGGGGCCATGGCTGAAAATTCTCCACTTTTTCACCGTGAATTTTTCTCTCTTTCCTGCTCTCTATCTGATCCTTGCCTGTCTAGCCCCTTCCACTCATGTCTACTGCTTTTTTGGGGGACCCAGTGCAAGATAAACCTTCAGGAAGGATTCTACTAGCCAAGCCGTCACCATACTGTCACTCCTTAAGTCACCGTGGAGATTTTGGATTTGTATATACTTTTATGCGAGATGCTCATTGATTCATAATTGTATACGTAGAATGACTAAAAAAAATTAGGAATCTTTGAGATCATCTAACCTAGTGGTTCTTAAACTGTGCCATCCACTGGCTGCATATTGGAACCGTCTGCATATTGAAATCACTTTGAAATACACAGGTGCCTGGGTCCCACCCGAAGATTTAGATTTAATTGAGAAAACCATCGCTCTAACCCAATCCCCAAGAAACCCAGGCACAAAAGGTGACATGACTGTTAGAAATTATATAACTAGTTAATTTTAGCTAACAGGTCACATAATAATAACCACTTGCTCCAACTGTATTGCAGATAAACATTTTATTCTCATCACGTATTTTCTTTTAATTTACACCTCACAATAGCATTATAAACAGGTATTCTGATTTCCAATTTGCAGACAAAGAGACTGAGGTTCAAGAGGGGAAGTGATAAATGAGGCAAAGCTGAGATTTGAACCCAGGCCTCCTCAATCCAGTGCACTTGAAAGTCCTTCTCTCCACCTGCACAGTGTTTCTGAGTGCATCTGGTCTAAGTCTCTCAAGGACAGAGACTGTATCATATATTTCCTTTGCCCCCTCTTCCCTTGCCCAACCCAAAATTCAAAGTTCAAAATTACTAGGCACAATCTTTGGGCACCAAAGATTGAGTTTATTGAGTGCTTAAATATTTTTCCCACCAAAGAGAAGGTATTAATTTATGTATTAAGAAGAACGGAGTGTGGTTTTCATTCCCTTCCATTCACACTCCACCTCTGGCCTTTGTTTCCTTCTCCCAATATCTTTATGAAAGCAGAAAACCCCATCACTTACCAGGGAGGCATTCTTGGTGGTTGGGACCCATGGGCCAGAACTGCTGCAGCCATCTCTCCCCAGGGTTGTCCACTGAGTGGGCCTGTGTCAGCCTGGATAACCAAGAGATCTTGAAACCGCTGCTTTGTAGCCTGAAGAAATAGACCCTTTTCCTCCAGGTCTTCAGGTGAGACCCTTTTTGGGCTCCTAAGCAGATATCCTGGAGAAAGAAAAGACCTATCAACATGATTAGCAGGACTCACTGATTTTCTAGGTCAATGCAAGTGAACTGTAATATTTTCCTTGAAATAAAGGCAATTTGCAAAATATGCAACGAGATGTGTCATATGTAAAGTGTATGTCTTCTCCAATAAATAATTTGACAAATCAAAAAAAAATCATTCTCAAACACTAAGATACCACTTCACACCCAGAAGGATTTTAAAAATGGAAAATAACAGACTAAGTAATTTACTTAATGCCACACAAGTAGTTCATTGATGACCCAGGATTTGACCCTATAGCTGTCAGACTTCAAGGCATAAGTTTTGCCACTAAGAGGCCATAGGTGGCTGCTACAGTATCTGGGAAATGGAGTTTGGTGGAATTTAATATTCTCAGTACCTGATCTTTGAAATCCCTTTTTGGTTTTAGTCTTTTCTATTGGAAGATTTTCCTCAAAGTAAGAATATTCTTTCCTGCTCTGGGGAATAGAGACCAGAAAATAAAAATAGAGTTTTCTAGCCTAGACAACCTACAATTCCCCTGGGTCTGGAATGCCAGCACCCTGCGCTGGTCCCTAATGATGACATTTCCTCACTTGTTTTACTTCACAGCTCCTTCCTGCCCTGTGTGTGGAGAAGCCCTCAGAGGGCTGGGTGGTAGAGAGGGCTTTGATGTGCAGACACCCCTACAGTCAGGACACTGGCCCTTTTCTGCGTCAGACTCCTTTCCATCATTCAATCTTGGGGCAAATGTTGACTGCCCTAGAAACCTTTTCTGCTTCTTACCCAGGGTAGCAGATGCACAGCCTCCCCCAACCATGATATAGAGTGACGTCATAGGAGACGTCACTCTATATTATGACACTTATCACCAAATCAATACGTGAAATGATCCTAGTTGTTTGTTTACTTGTTTGCCATCTGTCTTCCTCACTAGATGGTGAGAGCAAGGGCATTGTTCAGCTCATTAACTGTATCGTCTCCAATACTGAAATCAGCTAAATATATGTTTGTTGAATGAGTAAATGAATGAATGCCCCTTAGGTCTATTGCTGTGTCGAGCACCTGGAGACAATCTTCATGCTCATTTTGTTTTTACATTTTCATGTCTATATATTTAAAATTCAGTTTTAAAAATTTACATAAGGTAAAATTTACTCCTTTTTGCTGTACTGTTCTTTGAGATTGACAAACACAGTCAGGTAACCACCACCAAAATCAAGATAAAGAACAATTTCATCACCTCCCCAAATTCCGTCATGCTGCCCCTTTGTGGTCAATTCCTCTACCCTCAGTCCTGGAAACCACTGCTCTGTTTCCTGTGCCTGTGATTTTGCCCTTTCCAGATTGACATACAAATGGAACCACACTGTATGTAGCCTTTTGAATCCAGGTTCTTTCATTTACATGATGCATTTGAGATCCATCCATGTTGTTGTGGTTTTTAGCAATGTTTTTCCATTTTATTCCTGAATAACATTCCATTGATTTGAGGCATTCCATCTGTTTATCTATTTACAAGTTGAAATACATTTGGGGGGTGATTCCTGGTTTGGGTGATTATGAATAAAGTACTTATAGTCACAGACAGATTTTTGTGTGAACATAAATCTTTATTTCTTTTAGGAAATAAAGGAGTGAGATTGCTGGATAATATTGAAAGTGGAGATAAAAAACCCTGCTAAACTGTTTTACAAAGTGGTTGAACTCTTTTGCAGTCACACCTTCCACACATGAGACTTCCAGTTGTGCTGTGTCCTCGCTAGTACCTACTGCTCTCTGTTTTGTTGATTTGAGCTATTCTACTGTATGTGTAATGGTATGTCATTGTAGTTTTAATAGGCACATCCCTAAAGATGGATGAATCTGAGCATCTCTTCATGTGCTCATTTATTATCCAACTTTTTCAGTTTGCTAATGCTGCTGGAAGGCAATATACTAGAAATGGATTGGCTTTTACAAAGGGGATTTATTAGGTTACAAATTTACAGTTCTAAGTCCAAGAAAATGTCCAAATAAAGGCACCAACAAGAGGATACTGTGGCAGTTAGATTCAGTTGTCAACCTGGCCAGGTGAAGGCATCTAGTTTTGTTGCTGTGGACGTGAGCCAATGGTACGTGAATTGCATCTGTTGCTGA